>JABFOV010001788.1:0-23054 GCA_022817685.1 Aradophagus sp. ZL-2020 | reverse complement strand
GTACAATGAAATGTACGATGATGTACGATGTAAATTCGTTTCATCATTTATTTATCACTTATCACAGAAGTGTTTAAAGTTATTGTAATAAGTTGGAAAACTTTATTTAGGCGCAATTAATTTTTTTGCACCTTTTAATTTAATAACAGAATTTCCAATTTATGAGATTTTATATTTCTATATTAAACTAAACGGAAATTATTTATGATAAAATTTTGTTGAAAAAACATTTTCTGTATACTGGAAAACCTGGAAAAGTCAGGGAATTTTAAAAGCGTAACAGCCCTGTATATATATATATTATATTCTTTACTAATTAATGGATCACTTTTTGAGGAATGGCAACAGTAAGGCATTACATTTTTTGGCGTCATGTAACGGTAACGGTAGCACGTTATTTTTGAAAGCAAGTAACGGTAACGGTAACGCGTTATATTTTTGACGCCAACGAACGGTAACGAGTTACTTTTTAAATCAAGTAACTTAACGATGACGCGTTATGTTTCGAGCAGTAACTTCCGATGTCTGAATAGAATTACTAGACTTGTATATTAATCTTGATATCGAACAACACTTGCTGATAACTGTAATTTTGCAGCAGGATTCACAAACAAATAGAACATTAACATTAATTTCAAAAACCATTCAAAGTTTGGGAAATCTAGTGAGCAGTCGAGGGGGGGCTGGCAGCGTCTGTAAAGAAGAATATATGGAATGTGTATACAGGTAATGTCTTGTATAAAATGTGCATAGAACATTAATGCATAAAAATAGTTTCTTTTTATTTTGTTTATTTTCACTTTCATTAATTTATTTTCATTATAGGGAATTTTACACAGAGAAACATATCCAAGCTGTAAAACAGTTTTTGGAACTTATTTCAACAAGCACTAATACTGGAAATGTGAAACAACGTCACGTTGCGCAGCAAGGGCAACCTGTAGTATTAAAAGAAGGGTTTGTTTTAATTAATTTTCATTTATTTATTGATATTTTATGAAAAATCAACGCAAATTTAAAGGGAATTAACTATTAGTTCCTTTGCTTGATGAATAATTTATTCATACGCATTAAATCATTAATAATAACAATTATTAAAATGAATAATGCTTTTACCATCAACTGATATAAATTTTTTTGAATAATAATTTTCGTCTAACAGAACAAATTATCTTTTTGTCCTCACTGCTGACCGCGGTAAGAGGTTGGTATATAAAAAACGGCATTAAAAATTATTAATTTTAATCATCTTTATACATATAAAAAAAACTAACATTGTCAGTAACTTGATGAAATACTTTTACAGAATAATGATTAAGAGAGCACAGGGTAGAAAAAGATTTGGTCGTAAAAACTTTAAACAAAGGTACTTCAGATTGACAACAGAGGACTTGACATATTCTAAAACTAAAGGTATTAATAAATATTTATATATATATACGATTGATTCAGGTTTAAAATAACAATTATATTATACTTATAATTGAATCTGCATGACACAGATATATTATAATAAATTGTCAATTAATTATTTGCAGGAAAAGAACCTTTGTGCAAAATACCTTTAGAGGAAATTTTAGCGGTAGAAAGATTGCATGAAGATTCTTTTAAAATGAAAAACATGTTTCAAATAGTTCAACCACAAAGAGCTTTGTATGTACAAGCTGGTAATTGTGTTGAAGAAAAAGAGTGGATTGATATTCTTACAAAAATTTGCCGAACGAATAGTAAAAGACTTGAAAAATATCACCCCAGTGCTTATATTAATGGACATTGGTTGTGGTACGTCAATGTATAAATTTACATTAAATTTTTTTTTTTTTTTATTTCAATGCAGCTTTAAAGCAAAACATGTAGAAAATATAAAGCTAATGCCATGTTTATACATTAAAATATTTGTATATTTTAATTTTTCAGTTGTCGAACGACTGCTGATAACGCTCCAGGTTGCAGCGAAGTGTCACCTGGTTTAGAAGGTGGATTTCGGCTAGTTTTAGATCCTGACAGAGATCTACAAAGGATACATTCATTAATATTCACAAACATGGATCGTCTTGAAACTCTAATGAGTGCATGTGAATGTCAAGCTGTTTATGGTGCCAGTGACATGTGCGTTTTACCAGGAGGAGGGTCACCAATAGAAGACGTTCCTTCATGCTTTAAGACGTTGACTGCGTTGCGCGAAGCGGCATTTATTTTACAGCGTGAACACCGGGCGTACTTCAGAAAACTAGCTCGAGACACCAAATACGGCAGCAAGTATGAGCATTTGATTTTATGGTCAATATGTTTAACATTTTTTCCCCGTATCTTACAACTATGTTATTTTTTTTTTTTTTTTTCTACAGGCAAGCTCCGATTGGTGATGACAACTACCTCCATTTGGCGGCAAGAGAAGATTTTGATTCAAGTCAACTAGCCAAGCGTGCCTACGACTCGGACAATCTGAGTCAGCAGCGACTTGAAGATGGTTTTCTTTGGCGAATAGATGAGTCGCTGCGCAAATGCATTGACTCAGATTCGTTGAATCGCAGGTATGAAAACGAAAATAATGTGTTAAAGAGGTTCGAGCGCAATAATTCGGACGCCATTAGGAGTATCCAAAATGATCTCAAGAAATTTGATCATAGTTTAAACAATTCCTTAAGATCTGACAAAACCGAGCGAAACGGCAATGAAAACCTTGAAAATATCGGATCGTTATCAGATTCGTTATCGCGTAAGCTCGGATTTTACGATAACACCAGGAAACGTGATGAGGGTTCCCTTTCAAGGCGATTGCGGGACGACGCTTCTGACATATCCTGTAACCGCTAATAACGCTTTCACATTTAAGAAATTCTGTGCGCGACTATAAACAGGGCTATTGACATCATTCACTTTTTCTTTTTACATTTATCTTCAATTTATTTCAAAGTTCACAAAACTTGCATAATTATTTGCGAAACTAAATTATAATGACAATATTCTTATAAATCGACCAAAAGAGCATAAATTTTTATCAATCTTTTTTTTTAAAAAAATTATATCAAGTAAATTTTATATTTTTACATAATTTATGACTGTAGAAGTCCTAATGTACAAATCAGTTATTCATATGATTATAGATATCAAGAGTTATCTATAGATTGCAGACAAAATTCAAAGATTCAGGAAATATTAAAGATAAGAATTCAAATTTTACATGATTTACATCCTGATTTTTGAAAAGGTGATGAGAATATTATCATGGAACTTAATAAATCGTAATTTAAATAGCATAAAGTGACAAACATCAACTATGTTTCATGGTAATTTTTAATTTATTACTACATTATTGTTCAGTGTTTGTTATTTATTGGATTACGTTGATGATAAGAGCATGACAATCAGGATTCAGAATAAATGTTATAATTCTTCTATGTCGCATTTTGAATGTTCATATTATGCGATTTAAGAAACTTATTATTTATTTATTTATTGCTACGTTCATACATGACGGCTCTAAGCTGGTTAATTTGTAATGGGACGTGACTGTTTAAGATTATGGAATATTATTAACTATAAATAACATTAATATTAAAAATAATTAATAATAATTATGCTAATAACAATAACAACAATAATAATAACGACAGTAATAATGGTAATGATAATAAGGTTGAATAATAAAATTAAAGCAAATTTTATTATTTGAAAAAAATGAAATATTAGTTAAATATTCATGTTAGCAAGATTGATTTCTGTTTAAATTGTTTGCTAAATCAATGTGTTTATTTAGTTTTTTAAAGATTCTGTATCCTGCCTGAAATCAAAAAGTTAATGTGTTTCTAATTGATTGTATTCAAACATTAAATACGAAAACAAACGCTTTTTTATGACATTTTTATATACTAGATTCGTGTATTCTAGTAACTAAAATATTATTAATATTATGTAATTTTAAATTTATTATTTTTATACAAATTTTGTTTTTTCAGTTTTAGAAAATTAGGATAATTTGTTTAAAATCGTCAGTGATTTCAATTATAAATACATTAATTTAAACATAAATGAAGGATATAACTTTTTGAATAATAACTTTATTAATATCTTTTCAATAATAGTTATTATTGTTGTAAAAGTAATTGTGAATAATTTTTATAGTATCCAATTCAATTCTTTTTTAAATTAGGATGGATATTGTTTATGATTATGATTGACCAATTAAATTACACTGAATCTTGTTTAAAGCAAAATTTGTTGCGTAAAGGGAGGTTTTGCGTAAAATATTTGTATTAAATAAGGTTTGATGAGTATACAGTAGAAAAAAAATCGCATTAAGTCAGAATAACTTTTGATACAATTTTTTTTCTGCGTTTATATTTATAAAATTTCAGAGTTGTACATAAAAAAAAAGTGTTTCGCAGTGATCAAAATCTGGCGAATCAAATAATTATTTTAATACACGAGAAAAAATCGATGTTTAAAATACGACAAATTAACGTTGATTTGACATTGAGCTGGATATTAA
The DNA here is from genome assembly GCA_022817685.1 of Aradophagus sp. ZL-2020. Lineage (NCBI taxonomy): Eukaryota > Metazoa > Arthropoda > Insecta > Hymenoptera > Scelionidae > Aradophagus > Aradophagus sp. ZL-2020. The sequence continues at coordinate 18,562 of JABFOV010001788.1, read as the reverse complement.
TTTCAAAATGTCAAAGAAAATTGCGTCTTTGCTAACTCAACAATGCAAAATTTACATCTCATGAGAATTTAATCTTAAATGGTTGAATCAATAGTAGGTATTTCCCATTAAAAATTTAATATTTTGTATGGTTGACAACATGCCAGCGACTCCGAATTGGTTTCCGAATCGCTGACAAATTGATAACGACTCGCATATTTTTAAATGGGTTATAGGATTAACAACGAATTATTACACGAAGAAGAGAAATGTGTAGCAATATTTAATTGAAAAACTCAGTAAAGAAATTAGTTAAAGTAAAATAAAAATAATTAGTAAAAATAATTAAAAAAGTAGGAAAAATTGTATTATAGTGCCTTCATTTTACTTTTTTATTTTTTGAATATAAATAATTTGAGGTGTAAATAACATCACTCAACAGAGGTCTTGTCTTTGGGAAATTTTTCGATTATATAGGTGGCAAATAGTACTGAAATTGCAGTTACGCTCTTAAGGAGCCCTTTTGTGGCAAGGATACAAAAAAAATGTTTCCTTTTTTATTTTGACTATAGAAATGGAACGACGCAAAATAATTCGAATCTGACAATGATTCAAATCTGAACGCTTTTGATTAGAACCTCGTTTTGGTACAGTTCAACCTTTGTTACTTGACGAGACATATAAGAAAAATTAATTTTTCTGTTACAAAAATGCATGAAGCCAGTTTTCTAAATATATATTTCTGTGGATTATTTCGTCTCTAAATGGAAATTATGCAATATAATTCAAATTTAGTAATTACACCGGAAAGCTTCTGACTAAAAGTTGCAGAACTGAGCCTTTGGCTCGTTCTGCAACCTGACACTCATCATTTACTTACTAGTTAAGTAATGTAATATTATTTTTCACATATTATATTTGATTCTAAATTGATTCCAATAAGTGCGTCTTACAATCAGTATAAAAATTACTACACATTTCTCTCCGTGCAATGATTTAACAAACATAGGCCAACCTTAAATAAATTGTAATTTCAAAAATGATTTTTTCCCGTGTGTGTTGATTCACACTAAATCATTCTTGTTTGAATGAAATCTTCTATTTTCAAAATTCAACTGTAATGTATAACTAGTGTTAAGAAACGATCGTTTCCATTTTAATAATAATTGCAATATTATAAATCAATATAACCTGGCATGAAGAACATACGACTTTTTGGATAACAAAATTTTGTCTTAAAATACCATCCCTGTAAGAATAAAACGTTTTGAACGTTTTTAATACGTTTCAGAAATCTATTAACGTTTTCTAAACGGTTATAAACCTTTAGAAACATTCGCAAAATGTTCAAAAAAATTTCAGGTTTAACAGGGATGTTAAAGGCAACAGGACATTCAGCGGCATATTTATTAATAAAATTTAATTTGATAAAAAAGGTAGAATTTTTTTTTTTTAAATTCTCCATTTCAAAAATTTAATTGTTAAATAGACGCCGGTTTGCTAATCTCGCATTTTCATTAGACCTGTACAAAATGATAAAAGATTATTATTTTTCTTGGATCAAAAAAATTTTTAAACATAAATTTAAATCCTTGAGTTCGTTATCAAAGTATTATGAGAGATTTCTGACGAGACATTGTTAAAAAGAATTGCAACAAAAAAAATGCCCAGCGTCAGATCACATATTCGTAATGGCCTTCAAGAGGATGATGAATATACAGTTACCGACATTACAGATTCTTTAAATTGCAGCAAAAGTAAACAAAATTTCAAAATTATAAGAGAACAAATCAACTCTATCACTTTTTTTCTAAAACGGTGTCAAGTTGTTGTAATTTAAATTATAAAACTTTTAATAAACAAAAAAAAATATAAAATTAAAAAAAAAAAGAAAGAAAAACTACGGAACAGTTTTTGAATACAATAAAATATTAAATTCACTTTGGTTTATTGACAAACATTCTCCCATGATCAAAGAATTGATCCCTTTTCTCCTTTTATTAAAATCATGTGTAAATAATTTTCTATAAAAAAAGACGCTAACTCCGTGGCAGCTTACATTCGTCTTCCTCCTAACCCTTTGACCCATGATGGCACCAAAAAGGTGCCACCTTACTCAAACTCGTTGTTTTTATTGACAAATAAAAGGTTTTCAAAGAAAGTTGGCAGTTAAAGGTTTTTGGGGTCGCTGAACAAAAATCCGGAGTCAGAATTTCAAAATATAAAATGGCGGATCTAATATGGCGATTCAAATATTAGACTTTATTCGGATTGATTTTCTTTTTATCACTTTATGGCAAAAAATTGTATACGGGAGTTTTTTATATCGCTAAATACGAATCTAAAGTCCGATTTTCAAAATTCAAAATAGCGAGCAAGATGGCGGATCAAAATCTATGAAAATGAACATTTTTTAATGAAACTTAGTATATGAGGATTTTTCGACTCTTTCTAAAATGGACTTTTCCATCTTGGCCACCATTTCGAATTTCGAAAATATGACTTCAGATTCGTGTTCTACGAGTCAGAAAAACCTTTGTATACTAAGTTTTATAGCAAAAAGTCATTTTTTTAGATTTCAGTCCGCCATATTGGATTCGCCATCTTTAATTTTGCAAATCTGATTTCATATTCCTGATCTACGAGTCAAAAAACCCTTATGTATTAAGTTTCATAAAAAAAAATTCATTTTTATAAATGTTGGTCCACTATTGTGGTCGCCATTTTGAATTTTGAAAATCTGACCGCAGGTTCTTATTCAGCGACCTTGAAAACCCTTATATTTAAATTTTAGTGAACATCGATACATTACAGAAATGTATGGGTCAAAGGATTAAATGCCTACCTCTGTAAGGGAACAAGATAGTTGAATAAATGTTGATTTAATATTAACGTTTTTTTAATTAAATGTTGTGGAACAATATCGTATCAATGTGCAAATGTGTGCTCAGGTGATATCGTTTCAACATCAACGTGTTCAACATTGAATCAATATTGATGACATTATAATTGATAACGATGACTTACCATTGATAGAATATTCCGATATTCTATCAACGGTAAGCCATAATGACGTTAATATTGAAATAACATTGTTTCAACGTTGATTGTTAAATCTAAAATTGTTCGACTATCTTGTTCCTTATAAGGCATGCCTGAGTATAACCTCATAACGATCAGATTGTTTAGTAAGAGTATGATAAGGATGTATTAGGCAATCTTACAACCGTGCCTGCAAGGTTAAGTGAACCTTTTATATTTTTAATTATATCATAATGACGTACTTTACAGTTAGACATTCATAAGTGTTACCCTGTCATGACCTGACATGGCATACCTAATTTTTGCTACATTTAAATTTGTGACACTTATCAGTGTAGCCTTACAATGATCTAATAAGCTGTCCTTGCTTTTTCCTTGTTTGAATTATTGGATGAACCTTCAAGGACTTGATTATGTCATGATAAGGTTAACCTTAAAAGGGCACTTATTAGTGAAACGGAGGAGTCTGGTCCATTTTTCGCCATACAATTTATGTATAAGGAAGCCTGTGGGGGACTTTATATGTCCAAGTAAGGTACCCTAATTAGGTATCTCGTATTACTGCCTCATACGACATTCTTATTTTTAAGGTTCGAGTTATTCGATTTCCACAAGAGACACTTTATATGTTATATCGATGGCTCTTAGGAACAGTGACTCGTTTCAGAATATCGTTGGAAACAGTCTCGTTTCAAAAAATCAGAGAAAACTATCTTGTTTCAAAATATAACCGCAAACTGTCTCGTTTCAAAATATTGCTGAAAACTGTCTTGTTTCGAAATATCGTTTGAAAAGTGTCTCGTTTCGTGAAACGAGACAGTTTTCCACGAGATTTTAAAACAAGATAGTTTTTATGGTAACGACTGAAACGAGATAGTTTTCAGCAATATTCTGAAACGGAATGGTTTTCAACAGCATTTTTAAGGGAGATAGATGTACTAATAATGATGTGCAATTGTATCTAATTTATTTACGATTATGATTATTTAATCAATTAATAAGAGAAAAAATTAGTAAATAAATAAATGATCTTCAGTTTGTGTATATTATATTCAAATATATTTTATATTACACATATAAATATTAAATTTATATTTATATTTTTTATATTTGTGTTTTAGCTAGCAATATAATATTCGGCGCAACAGTAAATCAAATAATAATTTTTAAAAATACGGCTTCATTTTTTGTCGCGTACTGAGTGCAAAGTGCGGTTAAATATTATTTAATATATTATGTTAAATTATATTACTTTATTTAATATATTATTTTATATTATATTGCTTTATTAAATATTATATAATATTTAACCGCGCTTTGCACTCACTATAGGTATACACGATAAAAAATTAAGCCGTATTTTTAAAATTTATTATTTGATTTACTGTTGCGCCGAATATTATATTGCAAGCTAAAACACAAATATAAACAATATAAATATAAATTTAATATTTATATGTATAATATAAAATATATTTGAATATAACATACACAAACTGAAAATCATTTATTTATTTATTATTTTTTTCTTATTAATCGATTAAATAATCATAATCGTAAATAAATTAGATACAATTGCACATCATTGTTGGTACATCTGTCTCCTTTAAGAATGCCGTTGATAACCACTCCGTTTCAGAATATTGCTGAAAACTATCTCGTTTCAATCCCCAGTTAAAAACAATCATATGATTTCTCATGTGAGAAGTCATATGATTTCTTATATGATTTCTCATATGATTTCTCATGTGACTTCTCATATGATTTCTCACATGAGAAAAAATAGAAATAAAAAATTAAAAAAAGAAAAATCTGAAAAGTTTATATTGATTTAATTTAATTATTGTATCTGTGATAAACAGAGACAACGAAAAATGTTGGTAAGTTATAATATTATTATTACTTACTTGACACCACTGTTCCACTATTTTCTTCTATAATTTCAAAAATAAAACTCAAGTGTGAGAAAGATCTAAATTCGCCACCTACTGGCAAAATTGTAGTATCATGTGTTCTCTTACACCTTTTCAAAACCATATTCAAAGATGAGGCCTTTAAAACAACAGTTTTGTCAGTAGGTGGCGAATTCAGATCTTTCTCACACTTGAGTTTTATTTTTAAAATTATAGAAGTGAATAGTGCAACAGTGGTGTCAAGTAAATAATAATAATATTATAACTTACCAACATTTTTCGTTGTCTCTGTTTATTGCAGATACAATATTTAAATTAAATTAAAAAATCAATTTAAACATTCTAGATTTTTCTTTTTTTCATTTTTTATTTCTATTTTTTCTCATGTGAGAAATCATATGAGAAATCACATGAGAAATCATATGAGAAATTATGTGAGCAATCATATTAGAAATCATATGACTTCTCACATGAGAAATCATATGATTGTTTTTAACTGAATCGTTACCATAAAAACTATCTTATTTTAAAATCTCATGGAAAACTCACGTTTCACGAAACGAGACAGTTTTCAACAATTTTTTGAAATGAGGAACTTTTCAAACGATATTTCGAAACAAGATAGTTTTCAGCAATATTATGAAACGAGACAGTTTGTGGATATATTTTGAAACGAGATAGTTTTCTCCGATTTTTTGAAACGAGACTGTTTCCAACGAAATTCTGAAACGAGTCACTGTTCCTAAGAGCCATCGAGATAGAAGTGAAAATATTATAAGTTTATCCTTTTATTTTAGTTATACTTGTTTTATAAAAGTCATTTCAAAATAATAAGCAATAATTCTTTATTAATTTTTTTTAATCGTAGTTTGATCTTCCTGTTTACAGCTATTAAATTTGTATGATTTTATTGCTAATGATGTATGTAATTGTTCTTATGCCATACTGTATCTAAAATCTAAGAATTTTGCTAGTCCTCACTATTTTTTTTCTTCCGTCTTGCAGAAGCCAAAGATCCTGACGGATACCTCTAAAAAGAGAGCCTCGACGTGCCTTTAACTGATATCTTACTTTACGTCCTTGACACGTATGATATTTTTACTTATGTTGTAAAATAAATCTAGTACATTCAAAATTGTGCGTTAAACTTTCAATACCGTGGAAGTTAAATTTAATTTCAGTCAATAATACATTAAAATCAATGTCAAAACTGAGTGTTTTTAGTCCGTTTTAAAATAAAATACTACAAATATTTTGTGCTTTAAGCCGAACCAATTAATTCGTTTCAAAACACTTTTGTATTGAGCCTTTTGAACGCACAGTTTAGATTTATGTACATATATGCGGTATAATTAAATAAGATGATTTAATCTGACTAATTAATTGCCAACACCATTTCTCAGACCGACAAAATCTATGATACACTTTGATTTCGATTTGATAAAAATAATTACTCTCACGAATATCATTATGTTATTGGAAAAGTTTCACTGAGAGAAATCAAGTATTACTATTTAGGAAAAATGTTACCGAAAAGTCACATCATATGCTGAGAAACGGGGTGCATTTGCAAATGATTAGAGAAAACCGAAGTTTATGGTGAGAATTGTTCACATCATTTTATTTTACAAAGTAATCTGTGAAAAGTCAACTAATTCAACTGAATTTCATAGTTATTCATGATTTCTCAACTTAATTTAAGTTGAGATCCACCGTTCTTATATTTCAGTGATAGAGATGGCGCATTTATATACATTTATATACTATACATTATTGTTCGCATACATTTTTATAAAGAGAAATCGCAATCACATAGATTCATTTTTTCGGAAGAGTTGGTATTGTCAGTATTACAGATAACGCATGATATTACACTATACCTACAATAATCAGAGTATCCTTATATACTTGGGTACGAGCAAAAATGCTACTTGTGAGAAAAAAATGTTGATTTTAATTTGGCGGAAATTTTAAAGCAAATTTAAAGTATTGAATATATAATATTGAATTCAATATTTTAAATTTTATGTTTTAAATTATAATTTAAAATATAAAATAATTTTTCAATTGTTATAATTTTGATTTAAACATTACTTTTTCAACTACTTCAATTTTATTGATTGACAATATATACCAACACAGTGGAGACAAATTTGAAACATGTTGCACCAAAGTTACATCACTGATGTAAAAAAATGCAACTCTTTGTTTCAAGAGTATAAAATAATGAGGCGCCAAAACATTTTCACCGCAGTGATAGTATTTCTTCTATACATTTCTTCAATTTGTATTTACAGTGCTGACATTTTCCGTAATAAATAATGTACCTTTTTGACATCGTTTAAATACACTATACGATGTAATATTTTAACATCATTTGCTTAGATTTTCAAGGGCAGTGTACATATTTATTGTACTTTTGATATGAAATTGTTCTACAATTGAGCTATATAATTAGTATCATTAAAGAATGCACCCCGTTTCTCAGCAGTAAGGTTAATTTTTAATCAAACATTTCTCTCAGGGTTAAAATCGACTTTGTTCTGGTTCAATAGCAATGACAGTTGAAATTTAGTTGATCGTTTGTAAGATTTCCTCGTAATCGCCTAAAACAATTTGCACTCGTTTAACACAATTATAGGGTCACAGCATGCGAGCGGCTAGCCAATACATGCAGCCCGTAATTGACTCGAAACCAGCCTCAGTTTGTTCCTTTTTCACGTACGTTCATCGCAAATTACTTTAACAAGGTCGAATTGCCGAGTTTTACATTTCGAGCGTAATTATTTGTAAAACATTTGAATGGAGTTTATTTTGCAAGGTGTTCTAAGAAGCCGATTCTCGCGAATTTGTATTTCACGAGCATCGCGAATTCGCAACAAACATGTGTGTTCGCGCAACTCAAAAACTGCATCAAACTGGTTCAAGATAGTTTTAAGCAACCGTTTAACGACCGGCGTTGTTTAATTATAAATCAGTTTGGAATCGACTTGCGTTCTTCAGCTGAATAATTTGATTATCGACTACTTGGCTTTACACATTTTAATTGATTGCAATTAAAATTAATTAATTGTTGGAAACAACTCTTTTGATGTATCACTGATGTAGAATATTTCAAGGCAAAAGTACGGCAAACAAGATTTTGAAATAGGTTATTTATAATCATTGTTTTGAATCGGTGTCTGCGAATGAAAAAGATTCGCTTATAATACGAAAATATTGAAACGTTTAATTTTTAATGGCAATTGAATTTCAATTTCGGTTATGTTTAATGAATGATAACGAATACGAAATCGCGATGATAATCTACGAGACAAAAATATTGTTTATACTTTTCAATGTTACAACCAATATAATCAATTAGTCAATTATGTGGATTTTCTAAAATATTAATTTACTGCACTGAAAACACGATATTGTGAAAATAATAATACTAACATGCATTTCATTTTAGCCGGTAAAAAGAAAGTATTTTCGAATCGTTAAAAAATGTCTAATTGGAATGAAAACTTTGATTTTCAGCGTCCAATGAAGAAAATTTTGATTAAAATTACAATGCAGTATTCAGAGAGCTAACTTATTCTTAATTAAAACGTAAGCTTAACCTCAAAGTGGTGCGTTAGTCAAAAATTACGAAATTGTTAATTATAATTAACGTTCAACAAAGCAACACCTTTTTGATGTGAAAAATTGAATCGCTTGTAGTTGCGCCAACTAAAATGTCACTAAGTTTGGTACGAATGATTGATTCATTCATTGGAGATCAATCAATCCAGTGTTTTTATAATTAATAGTTGGCAAATTCTCCTACATTTTCCGATCCTTTCCCTCAGCAACAAACATTCCGGCCCTAAAAATTAATCTAACTACGACTTGAATATTTCAGCAATGTTACAAAATATGGCAAATATTGCAAAACTTACTGATTGATTCGGCTCATGAAACATTGTTTCAAACTATTCAACGTCCACCAGTGTCAGAGCAAAGTGAAATCACGAGCAGGATTGGAGTACGCTCTGCATAACTGCAAAAGCAAGGTTTTATTTTGGAACTTTTCTGCAGTCACTTAGGCAACATTTTCATCATTAACATTCATTATTACAGCCCGAATTGGAATTAAATTATTACAAATCACTACAAAGTTTTAACAAAGAAACGAAGGTTTAACTTTTGAGCGAAGGAGTTGATGGGAGCCAATGCCTCCGGCACAATTTAATAATGTATTCCTAATTTTGAAATAAATCAATTGCATTTATCAATGACTGATTGGTAAGTCCGAAATCACAACGTTAGACTCCCTCGATTTGCAGTACTGGAAGCCTCGAACAAAGTTCGAGAAACGAATAGAAATGATGTTGGATTTTGTGGGGCGCTCAAGGATCCATATGTCCTCGCGATGGCGATGCTCACGTGCAAGCGAGCCGACGGTTTGCGATATGTAAAATGTCTTACTGTCTAAGGAAGGTGAGCGCTGGCGATGGAACGACTGGTCGCGGGTCGGCGAAAATTGTGGGCTTTCCACTAGAGCGGCGGTCAAAGGGCACGGTTCGGTGGTTTCGCTTGGGACAACTTTGCAGGTGCGGCGTGCAAAGTTGGGGCAAAGAGAGGAGAACTCTCACCTAGCTAGCTGTGAGTCCGTCGTCGATTGGGCAGCCGCGGCATTGCGCACATAACGAGTCCACTGTCGTAACTCGGCACTCTCGGCGCACCAGCACAGGGCTCACACCATTCACGAACGCGCGACCGAGCGATGCAGCAGCAGCAACGCGAAATTCGACAGAAACTTGGCGAAAATCGGCAAAGTGATTACGCGACGAGTCGCCCGGGGCCGAAAAAGCAGCCGGCACTCTCGGCTTTCTCCGGCGGCGCGGCGCAAGTCACATCGCCTTTGGCGCCAGGTCGACTCGGCGCCGAATATCCGCACTCGGTTATCCGCAGGTCTCGCTCGAGGTCTCGAGTCGAATGGCAACTCACAGGCCGATCAGGCAGACCAGTGGCTCGCCCGACGGTCCGACCGTCACTGACTTAACGGACGGTCGCGCGGATCGGCCTCGCCGTCCTTTTGTTCGCGGGGTCTCTCTCGCTCGAGAGCTCACGTCCCGTCGGCCGACGCCGAGCGACGCCGTGCACCGCAGCCCAGCCACTGGACCGTCGAGCCGAGGATCGCCGAGTCGCGGCTCGGCCCCCTCGCGCCTCCGCCGACGCTCATTTTCGCCTGCCGACTGCTCCGGAGACTCGTACCAATTAGTCGCCTTATTTCACCACGGAAGGACGATTCGCGGATATGGCCTTTTAGCAGCGACTTTCAGCGGATGGTCGATTCAAATGATGCTGCGAATGCTCGTCTCTGGTAGCCGGGCAAGCGCCGTTTTGACACGAAGCTGCGAGTGATTATTACTATGAAACGTATCATGTTGTTACTGCTACCACATACTTTTTAACGTGCACAATTTCGTACAGTAAACTACAATAATGAAACTATTCAATATTAAATACTGCACATTTTATATACAATATTATTTTCCTGATGCGTGTATAAAGTCGTATGGTAATATATCATATCGTATCGAATGTATCATACTCTTTTTTAATTTTTCGAAAATTTCTAAAATCATATAATTTATGCTCTTTTTCAGATAATTTACTATCGATGAACGTTGGCAGTTTTTGATGTGGCAGATAGTTCCTTTATTCTATTACCACTTTCACCAACAGGGTGTTTTTCTTGCCAATTTGATTTTGCATCTATTCACGGAGACCACACATGAAGATTAATGTATTCTAAATTTCAAATTTAATCGCAAAAGATTTAATGTTGAAAAAATAATGCACGTATAAAAAACCTATGAGGCTGCGTCAATAAGATTATTAGCTTGTGTGATATAGAAAATTAACTCATTTTGTAAAAATAATATTGTAAAATATAAAATGTATTCTCCGACAAAAATTAAAAGTGCTATTAAAATTTCTGTAAAATGAAAGTGTCGAAGAACTCAAGTATAGTGTAACAAATTATATTTTGTAAAATTCTTTAATGATAAACTGTTGAAACAGATATTTCAATTACGAAGAATGTGAACTTATTTAGTATTATTAAGAACAATTTTTTTAAGATGTACTGGAATTATATAAAAAAAAGTTAATACCGTAGCTAAAACCCGATTTTATAAACACGTGGTAACGTTTTCATGAAGATTTAGTCAAACTTTGACAAACTCTGTCCGATTTATGAACATTTAATGAAAATTTAAGCTAATCATTTATCAGTTCTACTCATGCAACACACTTAATCTCGTATATACATGTAGCATACATCTCAAAAAAATTAAAAGTGCGCTCAAAAAACTTCTTAGCCTTTGAAAATTTTAGTTCTTCAATTTTAATTTCCAAGATCAATGACTACTTCGAACAACTGTCGTGACAAATACCACCAACAACAACAAATTGAACAACAAATTGAATAATTGTCAGGTCAGTATCCTCTGTTAATTGTATTTTATTGATATCTTTTTCCATATACTTCAATTCTTACCCTAGTAGAAATTTATGAGGCACTAATTAGAATGTAACGCAAGGTGTTTATAAGGCCCTTATAAGGCGACGTAGCCTTATGATGGCCTTATAAACGCCTTCCGTTACATTCCAATTAATGCCCTATAAATTTCTACGAGGGTATTTTTATTCTTTATTTTTCTCATTGTCTACAATTTTATTGTCAATTTGCTTTAGAGCCCTGATGAGGACTCAAAATGAATCGAGAGTCGAAACGTTGGTTTTTTAACTAATAAAAAATTAATTTGTCTGCTAAATTGGTCGTCATTGACTTTGAGATTTACTCACAACTACCTGCAGACGTTAAACATATTTACATAAACAACAAATTATCATCGATTTCTCACGAAATTTCAATCTTTTGAGATCACAGTTCCATAAAAATACATTTTACGTTCAAAAACCTTACTTCGAAAGCGTGATTCAACTCATTAACAACACTGTAACAAAATTGTGAAAAAAAGCCTCCATACGGAAAGCCCGACGCACTCGACCAGGCCCATTTTTTCGCGGGCCACTTTTCTCAGACTTTTTTTTCGGACCCCCCACCACTCGAAGCGCTCCGTCTCACTCACTCTCGCTCAATCCATCTTGTCGTCGCGTTCTTGTTCCTCCCGAGTGCCGCGCGCTACCAGCCCCCCCTCCCCGGTTCCTTCCTCTCATTCTTCTCGGTCGCTGTTCCTTTAGCCCGCAGCGATGCACCCTCCCCACTCGAACGCGCAGGCCCTCTTTATTCTGGGCCCATGCTGTCTTCGCCAGCGGCCCCCACCAGCCGGGCGCGAGAACCCACCGGGGACCCCTCCACTGGGACCGCGGGTTGGCAACGACCGGCTGAAAAAAGACCACTGGCTGGGCTCCTGCGCTCCGCTGGCTCCCGCCCCTCGCGCTCGGCCCCGAACAGCGCGCGATCGTAAGCGACCAACCGCGCCACGCAAATATTCGTCCGAGAACCCGCGTTCTTGGTGACCTCGCAACTAGCGACATAATTTTCGGTCCAACTGGCAATCTGCGCTGAGAAAACATGCACCACTTAGTTTCCAATTTTTTTTTACGATTGGAAGATCATAGAGGGATGCGCTTGATAGCATGTTTCATAACTGTAGAGAAAACTAGTCATTTTTGTTTAATTTCAATTGTCAGTTCGTTGTCATTTTCCCACATTCGAATTCGTTGAATAATATTGAAAAATTTAAAAGTGGCGATTGAATGTGCAATTATCACAGCAAGTTTCTACTATTTTTATATTGTATTTTTATTTATTATTATTTTTTTGTCGGTATGTCTGATAAGTACTGTAGATATAAAAGAAAATTGAACCAGTGACACTATGATACCAGCAATGATTGTATTTTGAAAAACCATGAATTTTCTTGAGAGAATGCTAAAAATGTCGGTGGTTTGTGTATTTCATTGATATTCAAAAAAGGCCAATAAAAAAAACTATTAGTCACCGAATCCTTGCTTGATACATGTCAATAGGTTTTTCATTTTCAACGAGTTAAGACAAGTTTAGTCTGCTTTCGTAACATACAGACACACCGCGTTTAAATTTTTCTTTGATGTTTAAGGCAGTTTGTTCTACAACTCCTAAAGGTGTATGATGACACATTCCAAAAAGCCAAGTATTAGTATTCAACCATTTCATTCAAGTAAAAGAAAAAAGTAGAAAAATTTGAGAAAAAGAAATTAAAAGAGTTGGCATTTTAATTTGGGATATGAAATTAAAGTGTTTAATGAATACAAATCATATTTCATGCTAGCTATTTAATAAGTTACGAAATGATCGAGTAAATTGAAAAATAAAGCTCATTAAAAATTTTAAATGAATTGTCAATATATCTCAATATTTTAATGTATATTCTAATTATATTTACGTACTTTTACATAGTAACATAATAATTTTTACTATCCTTCAAATGAATAAAAAGTTAATAGTAAAATTTTGCTCCTTTCGATTTTTTTGGTTTTACGATGTAGCATTTTGTCTTCTCAGTACACATTTGTCTAGCAAGGAACTAAAAAATGTAAGATTCACGAAACTATGTAGAGCCGCGCGCATCCCAATCTGTGATAGTTTTTATTAAGAGCCGCTTCAGAACAGTACCGAACTGTGTTGCTATTATTACCGTTCAAGCAACTATATTTATGTTTGAAATAAGTACAGGTTGTTCGAACTTTAGCATTCAAGTTTGTGATTAGGACAACCATAAATACGGCTACCTCCGTCAGAAGACCAATGTGATTGATATAATTATAGACTAGCTTCGCATTTTTTCGTCTGTATATTAAATTTATGGTTGCTCCAATTAGTTCTAATGTGATATCCAATATGTACATCAATCGAAAGTATTTTTCAACGCAACAGCAATATGAAAGTATTAAATTCAGTTATTTAAAATTGCATTGCACTGATTATCGAATGTTTTTTTATTCTTTCATTAATTTTGTTTCAATTTATAATAAACAAATTATCATTTCCATTATTGCAAAACCAATAAATGGTAATAAAAATATAACTTGTATTTGCTAGTCTCTTAGATTTACCACGTACGATTATTCATTATATATTTACATTAGAACAATTATAATATGTTATAATATATTACAATTAAATTATTAGTTAATTCAATGATATTAATTTCAATTTATATTCTTAAAATAAGTTTCCAATACTGAAATTGAAAATAAGATGTTTTTAAAAGTGCTATTCAAGTAAATTCACTACTGGTCCATATGAACTTCATCTGACTTCTTTATTGGATCAATCGTGCATTCCGATCGAAGTCAATTAACCTATGCCCTTTAGGTAGAGCACCTTCAGATCGGTTATCTCATCCGAACAGTAAATAACATTCTCGTTAATCAGGATAATATTTCTCGCGCTAATTTCCTTGACTTTTAATTCAACATTATAATTATTAAATATCGTATTGTATAATTTCCAACGTTTACACATAACATTATTTGAAACATATTTTTTCCTCTCCTTTTTATATAAGTTTAATAATTTGTATAAAATGTATTGAAATGAAGTCAAAAGTCTGAGAAGATCAGACCGAAATTTGAATGATTGAAAATTACGAAGATCTCTAAACATGACCATTTCCTTAACGGTAAACGGAATAAGAAAACAAGAGAAAAGAATGAGATTCGCTTGAATTTTTACTAAACACGATTGTTATCATTTTTCGCGGAATGTCTACGAAATGAAAAAATTCGTCGGGGTAAACTAAACTAAACTTTTCTCAAACTTTCGTCAAAGGGACCGAAACGGTGGTGCGCCCTCGAAGAGGCGAACAATTAGTGTCCAAACGGTGTGACGAGTAAGTCCGTTAATCCCGCGGATGGACAACAAAGGCGGCTGAAATCAAGAGCGCGCGACAGCGGTACCAAATGGACCGGACACGTCGTGGCGAATTTGGAAATCGAGCAAACAAACAAAGCCGCGGGCCACAAAAGGTGCTCGACCGGGCGTGTTGGTTCCGCCGAAGCGGATCACCCAGGACGTCAAGTGCTTGCGGCAGCAATTACACACGGATAAATATATTCAATTTCAACAAATATCGAAGACAAAAATTTACAACTACATTTTCTGATATTCCTAGACTCTGTGAATCATGTAAACAATTTTCTAATCCATTGTTATAGTACAAACTTTATGTGCATCTAATATAGTGTAATTTTAAATTCTTGTAATATATGGTGTCTCTATTAGACTAAAAAGGATCTCAAAAGAGACGTATGTTTTTTAATATGTCACCCAGAGTTATCTTTGAACTGGCTCGCAGTAAATCTTCTCAACATTGACCCTAGACTGATTTTCAAAAGATTACCAAATTCGTTCAAACTAACAATTTGTAACAGCTTTTCCCCAACTTTGTACTAGGAATGTTCGAGCCATGTAAAAGTGTGCAGATGTCGCGATACAGTCCGCGCGCATTCCAGCGTAAAACTGCGGGTCCATTGTGCCGAAAGCGAGCTCCGGATTTGTGTATTGTTGCGTGGAAACGCGTGGTGGATGAATGCGAGAAATGCGATAGGCTTATCGAGCCCAGAGGGTTCCTGTTTGCGGAACAGCGGGGCTGGGGAGGAGGGCAGGGGTCGTGGGGGAGGGGTACCGGGAGAACGGGGGAAGGGGGGGGGGGGTCGGAGAACGGGAGTCCTCGGCCGAAAGGTTCGCGTGTATTTCTGAGGCCGAATCTCGACAGAAAGAGTGCCGCCTTGGAATATTTATGGGGTTCCGAAGTGGACCACCCGGTAATTAAGACGACCCTGAAGTCGGGGCGGAGCAGCAACCGGCACGATATCCTGCCTTGTTGCTCACCGCCGCGGCTGGTCCCCCGTTCCCCGCGTGCCGCTTCGTATCTGCTAGGGGGAAAAAATGATTCGACGCCGATCTACGTTAATGATCGCGCGCATGACCAATGGGATTTTCGGCCCCACATGAATGAAGGATGACGTGGATGGATGGCCGCTGCCATTGGACGCGGGGTCGTTTCGGCTCCCGACTGACAAAACTCACCCGGCTAACGAACGCTTGACTTACGGTCGCGCGTGGTCAGGCCGATTAATAATTTCGACGTCGCAGGGGTCGATTGGTATTCAGCGCGCGTCGCCACTCGATAACGTGTTACTTAATCGCTTCTTACGGCGCGTCGTTTTCAGCCACGGGTAATGCGCCGTAATTTATGTACCGAGCAGCCGCGCGTACAGCGCAATGCCGATTTATGGGACGAAAGCTTGTCGACGGATTAAATGCCGATCTTCGGCCATTTTGCTCGCATGGGTCCCGTTTTGGAAATCGCTTGTCTTTGGGACACGTCACTATAGAGAAAGTTCCCACTATTTTGTGAAATGTACGAACGAATTTCGAGATAATTTGTTTTCATTGCCAAGCTCGTGACAAAGCTTAAATTTTGAGTTGGCTGATTTTAGATTAGATTTTCTTGAACAAATATCGATAAACTTGTGCCTTTGCGTCGCTTTAAAGGAAAAGTTTAGGCATTTAAGTATTGTATTCCAGAATTCTAGAACAACACATTTTTTATATTATTTTAATTTCATTTATTTCAATGCAAGAGATTTAGAAGAGAGAAATTAATAAAGAATCTACTCAAATTCAAAATCACACATTTAAAGCTTGAAATTAATTCTCAGCTTGTCAATTTTACATAAATCCGATGTAAGTCATTTACTTCCTCGGCAATTTTAAACATCAAATTTAATTTTAACAAACGACCGTGTACGCGATCGGTGATTTTCGTTGCGCTTCTCGGCGTCAAAAGGATCAAGTTACACCCAACATTCATAAATATCAAGACTCAACATAAACTTCCTGTTACCTTACGTCAAACAAGATCACGACTACAAACACAAAGCTTATTTCACACCCCCTTCGGACAAAGTCGAATAACCATTCCCAACTGGCAAATAAATCATTGTTCACAAATCGCCAGATAATTGCGTCAAATCATGTGAATTTATACGCGCGGCGTTCCTCTCACTCCTCCCCTTTTCTTTCGATCCTCCAACATCATCTTCCTCTTCTAGCTCCGAGCGGATAATGAAACGATGATGGATGGCTATCTACGAGCTTTTTAATGACCGACCGAGTGGGGATACTGCTGTTAACCCTTGTTCGCTAATGTGCGGCCGTTGTGTAATGATTCCGTAATTAAAACTGTACGGAAATCGCGAGCCCAATCATGACCCAAAAATATTAGGAAAGTGAGACTTTTTTTAAATTCCACAGCCCAAAACGTCATCTTGAGAAATTGAGTGAATGAAATTCAGAAATCTTGAGATAGTCGTTTGCTGTCGGGCGATTTGGCCGAGAAAATTAATAGTTACTCGGTCGAACGAAAATATTCCAACTTTGGCTAGGGAATTCGCCAAATTGTAGACATTTGGGACAAAAAAAAGCACCGGGAAATAAAATTGCTGGGTGGGTCCTCGTATCTGCAAGGATGTGTGGGACAAAATTTTGCGCGAAACACGCGTCTTTGCTTTACATTAGATTCAACCGAACGTTTTTAGACGCTCAACAAATTTTTGTCTATAGACTTTATGTTTATCATAAATAATCTGTTGAGACGTTCCATTAGTAATCTTTTAGAGACACTATTACGCGCATGACGCAAAACGTCGAAAACTAATGGGGAATATTTATTAAAAGAAGTGAACGTAAACCTGTTAAAGGGAATTCGAGCGTAAGTGTCGGCGAGACAAAATGGCGGCATTAAAGTCGAAGAGCAAACACGCGCGGGTAAGCGCTGGCCGGTCCGAGTTAGTTTTACTACCGAGAATCTGCCGGCGATAAAACTGATTTAGAATTATTTGTAAGCGGTTCCATTTTCTGCTCGTATCTTGCAACGATATCGTTCCGAGTAAGAAGGAAACACGAACGAAATTTTATGGCGAGGCTCGTAACATGTAAATTTAACAATCGATTCCGAGACGCGGCCGTAAGTTATAAGCAAAACAAAGACGCGTTAGATTATTTGCGTAAAATACGTGACTCCGATGTGTCCTGACATGCGTACACGTGTCGGAAAAAGAGTTTTGGAAATAACGCTCACACATTTTCCCGTCTTGTTTCCTTCGTTCCGAACGACTGTTTCGAAAATAGTGACATGTCGGACAGATAATTTGATCTTTGACTTTGAGAAGAGAAAAAAAAATAACAATGTCGTAGTGAGATGTGACAGTGAAAATTCATTTCCATATTGCGTTTAAGTTGAAAATAATGTAATCTTGTTTTATACATAATTTAATTTTTTTTCAGTAACTGATTAAACTAGACTGAGCAAAATATAAACACAAAATTTTGTTACATAATATTTTAAACATTGCTTGAAGCATCAATAAGCAGTTTCATCTTATTATTATGACTTTTCTAATTTAACAGTTGTTTATTTTTCTGTACATTTTGTGCATTCTTAAATTATTTGTAAATTCTATTTTTTGTTATCAGATTAAACCCTATTTCTCCTAGTAATTATAATAATTTCAAAGCGATTATACAAATACCTATTTCCCTTGAATAAAATTACACCAATCTCTAACTCGGTCAAACC
>JABFOV010001787.1:0-23055 GCA_022817685.1 Aradophagus sp. ZL-2020 | reverse complement strand
CTATTGCTTAATATTTAGTCCATTTTTTTAAACAAAGTTACGATTGAACAACATTCGTTTCAAATGGGACAATAAGGATTCAATACATTTTAACGGGTTTTAATTCTAATAGGATGTTGACCAATTCAGACCTATTGCTTGATAGACTACCCGTTCGTTTCTAATCAGTTTTAGCTGTTATTTCAAACGAAATTATCATTGAAAACCGTCTATTTTGAATGGGACTTAATGGGAATCGAATAATTTGTTGATTCCCATAAAGACCCATTGACCAATAATTCGATTGGATATAATTCAGTAACGTGGCAAATAACATGGCCAAACTTTCGTATCGGATTTTTGCCGCAATCTCGCGGCAGGTGGACTTTGCCGGCTGAAATTAAAAATAGATCCCGCCAAGCTTGTTGTTTTTGTTTGCCGCGACGGAACGAACGAACGAAAGAACGACGATGAAAAATGTAATGATCCCCGGGGACGGTCCCCCACGCGAAATCCCGGCGGTCGTGGCGGCGAGTACACCGCCGTTAAATCCCGTCCGGTCGAGCCAGTTCTCGGTGGCTGCTGGTTCCGCGCGCAGGCCACTTTCGACGTCACCGGTGAGGTCCTTCGCGACAGGAGCCTCGATGACTAGAGCGCAAGCGAACGCCGGATCGCGCTCACTGCCTTCGAATTAAGGTAGAAAATCCGTGACTCGACTGTAGTATAAATTTCATTATTTTGTCTTATTTTTATTTAACGATACGGAAAATAATTTATTTTTAATAAATTTATTTGTATTTATATATTATATAATAAATATATATAATGTGCCCGCTTTTATCATGTTTAAATAAATACATAAATGTTATTATGTGATACGTGGAGAACATTACAAATTTTAATATAATTTTAAACACTTGCCGTTTTCGGATTTTCTACCTTTAGAGCGAAGACAAAAGATAATAGGGCTTAACTGAGCTGGAAATCAATCGAACCGGTGGAAAAAGACGCCCGAGTTTAAATTGACGAAGGTTGGTGACGGCGCGCTTCGGAAGTGATAAATTTTCGCAAAAATAAACAAAAAAAAGGAAGGAAAAGAATGTGCCTCGAAAATTCCTCTCCCAACAAAGGGATAATTTTTTTTAGGTGTCTGGTGATTCCGTTCGAAGAAACTGAGTGATTTTTCGCGAACATTTTGCATTTTGAATTTAGAGTCTATTCAAAAATAATAATAATAATTGGAATATTATTGAGTTTGGTTACGTGCATTTTTTTTCATCTGAGGCAGTGGTTAATATAAAGTTTTTTGTGACTTTTTGTGAATCTTCATTGGATACCGCTTGTTCTGCTTTTTGGTAATTTTGAAGGGAGGTTCTAAATCTAGGGATTTTTATTTATTCGTAATCTAGGGAGTTTAATTATATTTATTAGCTTGATTATAATATTTACTTGCGTTAAGAAAAATAAGATCGAATACAATTCAATCGCGAGTTGTTTAAAAGTTCAACAAAAAATAATGGAAATGACAGTGTTTAAGAATTATAATCGTGACCACATTTATGGAGACGCTTGACGCATGACCAAACTGAAATTACATTTCATTAGGATGCATAGAAGGATTTACAATAAAAAATTATTTTTATAATGACAACTCTCATTTGCTGCAATATTAACTTTTTATCGGTATAATTCAGAATTACAGTAATTTTGATAATTCCTACAATTATTATCATGTTTTGTTTAAATGAAATCCCGCTGACTTTACACATTTTTTTTTTAATTAACAAAATTATAATATATTTTATCTAACAAACATCAGTTTTAAACGTTTAATGATAGTAAGTTTTTTAACTGATCGAAAGGTGAAAAGAAGATAAGGTATCAAGAAAAAAACCATTTAAAAAATTAAGTTTTTTATTCATTTTTTACCGATCATCAGCAAACGTCGCACCGAGAGAAAATTAATGTTAATTATTCAAATTAAAAATGATTTAAATTTACTAAACTGAGCAAATCATGTTGAAAAGAAGTCTTTGCTACAAATAATTCGGCGCAGCAGGTCGACCCACCTGAGTTGTAGATGGCCCACTTTAAAAATGCAGATGCCGTTATTTTGAAAGCATACAATAAATTACAATATAAATTTTAGAATTATTTGTATTCCGTCAATTACGAAATGAAACCAGTGCAACAATAGTTTTCTTGGTATATTTTTCTTGTTAATGGACCATTAATGTTTTCATCGGTGGCCACCAAAAATTGTGTCTAAACACTGTAGGATTTTGATCGCGAACAGGAAAAGTGTGGATTTGAATCAACTTTCACTTAAATCGGTGAATATAGTATTATGTAAAGTTGAGTTCGTAAAAACACGTATCGATGCCGGTAATGATTGACCAACGTGTTACAGACGAAATGTTGCGATCGGAGGAAACACATTGTAGCAGTCGACGAAAAACGATGAAAGTTCACCCATTTGATCTCGCGCTTTCATTATCACGATGACCGCCATTAGAAACGTATTTGAAAAAAAGGCTTCGATTTTATTACCAATTAGTTTAATCAAGTTTCTAAAATTATAAATTTGCAATCAAACGATTTTGAAAATGCACTTTCAAAAATTTTGCATTTTTAATTTATATTTATGTTATGCTAAATATTCAAATTTGAAAATTTTCAACACATAGATATAGAAAAGTAATATTTTTTGGGGATTGTGAAAAAATAAATTCCCGATTACTCGTTGCATTCAATTTAAATTTTTTTTTTTTACGAGGAACTTTTCGGTGAACCTTGTCGCAGAATCACTCGTTCAATTGCGACAAAAGTTTTTCTTCTATGTCATTTCGAACTTATTTTCCAGTTCTGTTTTTTTTCTTCTTCTTCTTCTTTAATCTTCCACGTCAAAATTGATTGATTACAAAGAACCTTTCAAAAACAACACAACAACAAGTTTCTTTTTGCCGGTACTTTTTTGCGACAATTCTATTTTGCGTTCCCGAGCCGGATTTAAATTGCAAATTTGTTTTTGCCGCCGCGCGCAAACATAGAAGCTCGAGATCGGCGAAAAAATTTATTTGCAAATCGTGAATTTCGTAGACTATTCGGACAGCATCGTCGCAGGTGCAACTCATTGCCACTTTTTTTATTCGAAAACTTTGTCCCCCGTTTCACCGACGACCAGGGGAAAAAATAACGAGAAATAAAGGAGAGAAAAAAAACGAAGCTCGCGCGTGCGCGTAACGTTATACAACTTTACACCAATAGGAAAAGAAAAAAAGGGTATAATTATACTCGATAATTTTTTGTCCGGCATGAACTCGACTCTTCATTTCAGCGCGGATTTCTGCGTCACTGGACGGTATTGTTGTGGTCGTGTCAATAAAAATGTGAATTTTGAAGAAATATTCAATCAATTATCAATAAACAAGTATAATAAATAATATTTACAAGGTAATATTTATTGTCTTAGATAATATTATATTAATATTTTGTACTTACGTCATTGAATAATAATATAATATTAATATGATTTTATATTCCTGCAATTAATTAAATAAAATTAAATTATATAAAGTTATTTAGAATTATTAATGTTGAGAATTGAATGCAACATTTCAATACATAATTGATTGAAATTAAATTAATAAAAATAAAGTAAATATCAAATTAATATTATATTGAATATTTTAATTTAGGACTGTTAAAGTTCAGAATTGAATGCAATCAGTTTTTGTATTTTTTAATAAATAATTAACATCTTTTATTACAAATTCAATTGCAATTATTTAAACCTACGCTTATTTAATTCCAAGTTTTAACGATTTATATTTAAAATGAAATAAGAATTCAACGGAAAATCAGTTATCAGATTGTGCAATGTCATTTGCTAAAAATGAAACGTTTGTCCAGATCAATTAACCAGTATACATTCGTCATCTTCTTCTTTTTGTTTTCTTTTTCTCGCAGAATTCTAGGTAGAAAATGACTACATTGTCGTTTGGATTTGAATGAATCGCAAAAACACTTTCATTTCGCGTTGATTTTTGCGAGCGTCAAAATAAAAAAGTCGACGGGTTTTCCGAGAACGTCAGTTCTGAACAAAAACCTTGATATGCAGAATAATTTATAAGAAAATTAAAGAAGGATTGGCAATTAAAGTCATCATTTGTAATTTAGAGGTAGAAAACCCAATCTTTAATCGAAATGAAGAAATTTCATCACAAGTGCGGAAAAACGACGTTTTCCGCACACTTCCTAGTCTGAAAAATGTCGCTTTTCCTCACTTTAAAGTAAAATATGTTGATACCACTCGCCTTCGGCTCCTGATACTAACCATATTTATTTTCTTGATAGAAAAAATGTCGTTCTCAACTCGGGAAAAACTGTTTAAGTTGGTAACCCTTCGAGATACCAACGTGAAACTCACTTTTTCCTCGTCAATTAATATACTGTTTCCTAACTCGAAAAATAATCATGTTGGTACCAATCACCTTCGGTTGGTTATACCAGCCATGTTTTATTTTCCTGATAGGGATAATATCGTACTCAACTCGAGAAAAGTCACTTTTAATTTGGCAGCCCTTCGGGCTACCAACTTAAAACTCATTTTGGCCTCGTTAAGTAGGCTCTATTACTTACAAGAGTGGTAAAATTTTAATTATCAATTATGTATTATTAGTAATTTATCAACTTTTCATCATCCTTTAATTTTTGATTTATTTAAATTTATTTTAACGATTCATTACTGATGTGTTAAGTATATATAAAAACCAGTTTAAGAAATGATATTGAACAAATGGAATTTATTACAATGAAATTTTCGTTTTCGATTACCTCGTAAAAGTTTGTTTGAATGAAAAGAATCTTTTTTTTTTCAAGCATCACTAATTAATGTTGTGAAGAAAGGGATAGTTTAAAACAAGCGTTTATGTCGATGAAGTAACCATTTTTCAATAAGATCACCGATGTGGACTACCATTGACGTAACGTCGTGAGTTCCATAGCTCTCACTTCTTAAACCGACTGATACTGTCACGTAATCGAGTTTACTCTACAACTCCGTACATTGATATAATGACAAAACGACATTTCCTCAAGTCGCGTTTCGATACATTTATATTTACATGCTTCACAAACATGGTTATCAAATGGCAATTAATTTCAAATGTATAGGAAATCAAAAATTGAAAGTATTTGAGTATAGGAAAAATAATCAAATAATATATGTAAATTAATAATAATTAAATAAATAAATGTAATAATATAATATAATAAATAATTAAATAATGTGTTCAAAAATTTTTTTTTAATTTTCTTGTTTTTTAATTTAATTATAACGAAACAATTTGTTGAATTTGCAAATACAGTTTTTTTTATGATTGTATTGATCCAGAGGAAATTTTTTTTGAAAAAATTAAATTTACACTCATGATTCACATGTTTTGCAAATAAGTTTGCAAAAATAATTTCAAAGTGGATTCTCGCATTGGGAATCGTTGCTGTGCATTTGCATTGAACCAGTTTCCTGTCACACGAAGGACTCATGAAATTTTTCACGGTGAACCACGAGTTTACAAAATCATTATACAGAACTGACCTCGCATTCGTTGATTCGCGCTTTTTGAAGAATCGCGTTCTTGCAACTGTTATTGCCAAATCAAAATTAGCTTATTTGTCTATTCAAATTCGAACTAGTGTTTCGTAATAATTAATTAAACAAAGAAAAATTTGTGCATGTAAATAACAGATTTGTGGAAGAATATTAATAAAATTCTAGAAAATTGGAAAGTGTATACATTTTTTAATTTATACAAATTATCTGCTTCTTTTTTTGCTTGTTTTATATTATAAAATAATTTATGAATTAATTATATATTATATTTTTTTAGTATAATATATCATATTAATTTCATTAAAATAAAAACAAAATTATGATTTGTTCTAATTACTGTAAAATATTATGTATATAACTATATATATATAATATATATATTATATAAAAAAATATATATACACTTTGTAAGATTGTACAAAATTATATACATGTATATACCTTTGACTAACATTTTTTTATTTAATTTGTGTTTCACTCTTTTACCTACGAAAAGCAAAATGAATGTTTTCTATCTATTTAACACAAAAAGATGAAAAAAAATGAAGGAAAAAATGCGAGAAAAAAAGGTTGATTTATTTTTCAATGCCAATTGCCATTAACGTCGGAACAACTAATTAACGGAAACACGGGCATTTAATTAGCGGCAGATAATTCACCAACAGAGCCATCAATTAAATTTACTCTGGCGGTGCACCATCTTTGACTCTAATCCGCATTAGCGCGTTTCAATTAATCCGCGGTGGCGAAACGAACGATAATATGTATTGCGCAGCATTCCCAAGAAAGTGTTGCGCGCAATCAATTGATTGTTTAACTGTTAATTAAGTGACTAACTGAACTGTTTATTTAATTAATCGTAACTAGATTCGCGGGCGGTAAAAACTGATGCTACTGGCATTCCTTTCCGCAACGGCTTGGCGATAAAAGTTGCCCAATGTTTTCGGCTCGATTGCTCCCAATTGCGAATTCGCAATGTGCGTGCCGGAAGTAATGTCGGTTTTTTTATTTTCTCTTTTATGGCGAGTCGCCTCTTTTCCTTTCCACAATTTTGCTTCTCCTTGTTTTACTCGTTTCGTAAATTTTACTGGCTTGATTTTGTTGATATTATTAAAATTTGTTTCAACCATAGTCCGAATGCGTGAATGAAATTATAATTACAATACAGTGCATTCGCTGACGAGGAAAACATGAGTTTTGAGTTGGTAGCCCGCAGGGATACCAACGTAAAAATTATTTTTTCCCGAGCAGAGTGCGATGTTCTTTTCAACGAGAAAATAAAATTAGGTTGGTACCACGTGCCGAAGGCGAGCGGTACCAACGTAGGAAAAAGAATAGATACAAAATTACATTCAAGTATGAATGATGGAAATAAAATTGCCCGCAGAAATGGCGGCGCCTAGTGGCACCGCTATAGCACCAGCGGCGTCGCTGGAATTGCGAACGAGGAGGGCCCAGTTTCAGCCCCAAGCTTCCACAGTCGATACCAGAAGAAGACAGGCGGTGTGCGTGCGACGGGCGTTCAAAAAATATGGCCCTAAAAGTAACCCCAACATCATCCTGGATGGACTTAATATGACGGTACCTAAAGGAACCATGTAAGACGAACTAGAGTTAGAAAAAGCATGAAAGCGAGTGGCAAAGTAGAACTTACAACTCGAGGGCTATAAACATAAACTACAAAATATTATCAAATTATTCTGAATCGCGAAAAACGTAATAGTATATTACTGCCGAGGGCGCCACTGTGCCTGAGGCATGTGCGCTTTTTTATGGACCGAGGGAGTGGTCGATAAAGTGGACCTAACCACTCCTCGGCCTGTAAAGTATCTTTCGAGCTTCGTCTTAGAGCGATTTTATAGCCCTCGGACTGTAAAGTATCTTTCAAGCTTCGCTTTTGAACGACTTTACAGCCCTCGGGTATTAAAACAGTTAATTTCATTTCAACGTGATGCTTTATTGTTACAGTTACGGTTTACTTGGCGCAAGTGGATGTGGAAAAACGACGTTATTGTCTTGCATAGTTGGTCGTCGACGACTGAATGCTGGCGAGATATGGGTCCTGGGGGGTCGTCCGGGGTCAAAAGGGTCAGGAGTGCCCGGGCCCCGGGTCGGTTACATGCCCCAAGAGATTGCGCTCTACGGGGAATTTTCCATCCGCGAGACCTTCATTTACTTCGGCTGGGTCGCGGGAATGTCCACGGATCAAGTTGACGTCAAAAAAGAATTCCTAATGAAGGTAAACGTGTTTTCCGAACCAAACACTCGGAGCTTTGTTTGTTTGCTCGCGTGAATCATACATATAAAGTCGTACTGAAAATGGTAGGAAAAAAAGTTTTATGTATCGTTCGAATTTGAACTTACGATTACAAGATCTTACGTGTTACATTGGATCTGACGACTAATTTCAATTCACAATAATGTATGCATATTCCCGTTTGTGAAGAATAGTAATAGTAAATCAATGTAATAATAGTAAGTAATTTGTTTGTAAAATTTTAAATTGCACCAATAGTTGCATAATACTATGATTACCGTATAGGAATTGGACTCAAGAACCTATGAAAGAACCTACTTGAGATTCCATGTAGGAAATCATACCGTCTAGGATTTTATCTACTTTTAGTGTTCAGATAGATTTCTAGATGGTTCCATCATTTGATCTTTCTTCATCTTTAATTGTGCTACTACCCTAACAAAAAAATCCAGGACCCTGTAGGGGAAATTGACACAGGAACTTACGTTACACCCTACTTGAGATTCCTCGTAGAAAACCATGTCAATCTAAAATTCCAAATTCCTATGTGGATATGCTTTGATTTAACTATCACCCAATAAAATTTCCCCTACGCAGGTACCTGCGCCAAATTCCTTTGTAGAATCCTGTATAAATTTGTTGATTGGAGTGCTGAGATAATGAAAGTCAATTATAAACTGACTTGTTCTAGTTACTGGAATTGCCATCTGAAAACCGTTTCGTGAAAAACCTCTCAGGTGGACAACAAAGAAGGGTATCCTTTGCAGCAGCTCTACTTCCTGACCCAGAATTGCTGATTCTAGACGAACCAACGGTAGGAGTGGATCCGGTACTCAGGCAAAGCATTTGGGATCATTTGGTGCACATTACGAAAGATGGTAACAAAACTATAATCATCACCACCCATTATATCGAAGAGACCCGGCAAGCTGGAATGATTGGACTGATGCGGGGAGGGAAATTCCTAGCGGAGGAATCGCCAAGAAAACTAATGGAAATGCACCGGCTGGATACTCTTGAGGAGGTGTTCCTAAAACTGAGTAAGAGACAAAATATGGGTTTGAGAAGAAGGAGCAGTATCCTCAGCAGCGTCACAGGTGTTCCTCCAGAAGTGGTAGGCTATTTGTAGACACTATTCAAAAATTAATTAAATTCAAACTGATTTGAATTGGTCGTAAAATCTGGTGTTTTCAGGATGTAGATGAAGAGATGAGTGGCGAATTCGGAGATAATGTCAGCGTGTGTAGCAGGAGAAGAAGCATAGCAGTGACTGACGATGACCATGTATGTGTTTTAAAATATTTAAAACTTTGTTTTTAACTAAATTTGATTCCGAATTCGGTGGCTGAAATTTCACCATATTTCTAAGACTAATTTTAATTTAAATGACTTCTCTCGAATTGTTAAGAAATACAGTAATATATTCTACATAACTCGAAAATAAATTATTATTGATCATATTTTATTTTCTCGATAAAAAAAAAGATGAAAATAAAGTGTGGTTGGTATCATGAGCAGAAGGCGAGTGTTACCAACATAACAAACAAATCAAGACATATTTTATTTTCTCGGTAGGAAATAAAGATGAAAATAAAATGTGGTTGGTATCATTTGCCTTTAGCTCGTGCTACCAACATATTTAATTTTTCCGATACGAAAAATATTGTGTTCGACTCAGGAAAAATAACTTTTACGTTGATAGCTCTTGGAACTACCAACTTAAAACTCATTTTTTTTCTCGTTAAGTAATGCATTATAATTTTAGCTGTCTGAACTTCCACCAGACGAAGCAGGCTCTTCAAATTTCAAGATGCTAGATCCTATGCACATGAAAGCTCTTATTTGGAAGAACTTCTTATGGATGTGGAGAAACGTTGGGTAAGTAATCCTTGATCCTGATTTCTTGTATTATCCTACACTTTTCACTAAATTTCACCCCATTATTTCAGGATAATGATGTTCATAATTGGTTTGCCGGCCGTTCAAATTATACTCTTCTGCTTATCCATTGGCAAAGATCCCAAAAATTTGCCAATAGCCATTGTAAATAACGAGTTAAACAATAGTATGGAAACGTGTAATGTCATCAACGGCTGTGTCTACGAACATTTGAGTTGTCGATACCTGAAACACTTGGAGGCTCGATCGATCAAGTTTCTTCCTTATGATAGTGATGGCGAAGCTCGCTACGCGGTAGAAAAGGGCTGGGCCTGGGCTGCTATTACTTTCCCGGCAAATTATTCAGAAAGTTTAATGGTTCGGATAGAATATGCGCTGGACGCTGACCCTTGGAGTGTCATTCATTCTGAAATGAATGTGGTTATGGATATGTCGAGTAAGGCCAATTTTTAAAAATTACGTTAGTTAATGTTTTATTTATCATTTATACGTGCATTTTTTTCAAGTTGTGGTCGTGGAGAAAGTAACCATTTTCTACATTTGTGAAGAAAGTAATTACTTTCTTCACAAGTGTAGAAAATAACTACTTTCTCCACGGCAACGCGTTGGAAAAAATGTCGTCTTACACTTGTTGCTGGCGTCAATGGTGTATTATTATAATAGTGTATAATTTCGACATCCATCAATCGTTCATTTTTTAAAAGCCGATGCGTATAATTTCAGATCAACAAATTGCTCATCTCTTACAGCGTGATCTCTACTATGCTTTCCAGGCCTTTACCAAAGAAGTGACTGTAGCTTGTAATATGAGCGAAAAATTGACAAACATACCACTAGATGTAAGCTTTACTCTTGAATATTTTCATTAAAAAAAAACTGTAGTGTAATATTTTAAAAACGAAGTTTTTTATAGTTTTAATGATTATTGTATTTATTAATTTAGTTTAAGACACCGATATATGGTCCACTGGAACCTAACTTCACAGATTTCGCTGCACCTGGAGTTATTTTAACGTAAGCTTCAACATTCAAAATAAAATTTACTACTATATCAATTAATAATAAATTAAATTCTGAAAATAAATTAAATCTTGTATCAGGATTATATTTTTCCTGTCGGTTGCCTTAACTTCCGGCGCGATGCTTCTGGAAAGGAACGAAGGGTTGCTGGAAAGAAGTTTGGTATCAGGTAAGATGAACTTTGAGTTATCGAATTGTAATGGCAACAGTAAATATAGCGGTCGAATCAATCAATAATTCAAATATTTTTAAGGTATAACTGGCTCAGAAGTTCTCTTCGGTCAAGTCGTAACTCAGTTCGTGGTGATGACAGGTCAAACTGTCATGGTCCTAATATTTGCCTTTGCAGTGTTCAAGGTCACTTGCGAAGGTGAAATTGCATACGTTGCAGTTCTTACTATTCTTACCGGATTATGCGGCATGTGCTTTGGTGAGTTATAGAAAATCAATGTTTTCATATTGATGGTTAAATACTGATGCAATTTTGTACTGTAATATTATAATATACATACCATTATTAAATTATCCCTCAACTACACCGAGAAAATCTTACGTATAAGCGCGCCATCTACAACTCAGGTGGGTTAAATCTGCTGCGCCATCTGCAACTCAAGTGAATCAAACCTGCTGTGCCAAATCAGTAATAAATTATAAATTGCAATATGAAAAGCATGTTTCTCACTATATGCAAAAAGTTTTTGGTAATATTTTAGTAATCTTGATTGTAAAATGATTATGTTGGGTCAATAAGATATGTCTCGTTTTTTACAATATGATATTCTCGGTGTATTATTTATTCATTACTTATTACTGTATAACGATAATGCAATGGTTTCAGGATTCGTTATTGCGTGCTACTGCGAAAGCGAACGTAGCGCGACTTATATGGCCATGGGTTCTTTCCTTCCAATCGTCATGTTGTGCGGTATAATTTGGCCCATCGAAGGGATGCACCCAGTGCTTAAATACATCAGTTACGTTCTTCCTCTAACGAAAAGCACCGAGTCGTTCAGGTCCATGTTGGCAAGGGGATGGTCGATCGACGAGCCAACGGTCTACGAAGGCTTTCTCGCAACGTTTGCCTGGATCATCGTTTTTCAGACCCTGGCGATTTTACTGATCAAGTTCAAAAAAGGCTGACCTGCGTCGCAACACACTGCTAACTTTTTCTGTTACCTTCGCGTAGTAATAAGTTTGGTCAGTGTAAACAGAAGCATTTTTGAAGAACGTTTTAATCAAATTATCGACTGTTCTAAATCAACGAAATCATTTTGTCGTGCGAACCAAGTCAATTTTAATGCAAGTTTCAAACAAAATGATTTTGTCGAAAATCACCATTGTCAAAACGCGAATAAATTTTTGTTGGTGTGACAAAATGTTTTTGATTACATCGACAAAACACTGCTCGACGTGATCTCGGCAAATCTGCCTATCAGAAAATAATATCAAGAAACTATAGAATATTTTTGATCTATTTATGAAATATTTCTGAGTTGTTATTAGAGTATTGTTACATATTATTCGCTGATAGAGCTCATTTGATGAGACATTTATAAATAAGCAATGGAATCAAAACGTGTGTATTACCTTTTGTGAGCTAACATATTTATTTCAACACCTTTATGTTTGTTTGATTATTCGATTATGTTCGCACATAGGTTTGATCGTAGGTTTGTGCGATTTCCGATATAAGTTTGATGTTACGGGTTAAGTACGACGTTAGATGTTATTTAGTTATCGTGGCAAATGCGGTTTTCTTTGTTCATAAGATTTTGTACAGTTGACTCATTGCGATTGATTGATAATAAATTCATTATTACCAGCGAACCGTGTCATAGAAGTACTTCCCTTTCATCAAATGAAATTTCGGTACATGTAACATGATGAAAAAGAAAACAAATTCAAGAAAATAAAATTCATAATACGAATTCAAAATATCTAAACTTTGGAAATTACAATCATAAACGATGAAAACTATTATGTAAATTATATAAAAGTTATAAATATCATCTAACTATCATAGTATATTTATATATGAATTCTTTGTAACGTTTACGAATAGTAATTTGTACTCTAATTTCTTAAAAATCGACTTACTAAATGAATTTATAATATTCAATTGATAAATTTTGATTAGAATATAATCTGATTACTTAATAATATTGCAATCTAGAATTTAATATGGTAATGAAGTGTAATGGAGTATCGCAGATACACATTAAGTTAAATATTTTAATATAATCATTTGGTAAAAAGTGAAGTAAATCTGTAAAACGTTGTGTAATTATTTTCAACAAGGGATCATTTTCATCACAATCAATTAATTACAATCGAACATTTGATTAAAAATAAAATAAAAAAAAAATAACAGAACGAAATAAAACTAAGTGAAAAGTAATTAAAACTTAATTAAAACGTTAAAGAAGAATGTAATAAAAAAAGAATTTCATGTGCAAATTAAAACATCGATGCACATGAGTTATTTAAATGTTTTAATTGACCAAATCTCAGCAGATAATCGTTAAGCTTATTTCGAAATCAATTTTAATAGTACATTTTAGTGTTACATGACCCAAAACAAATCATACTCAAATGAACACATCATCTGATACTCGTTTGACTGTCATCGTATTAATTGTCCATTATGAAACGGGAACACAGAATTTTTCATCTAGATAAAATCACAATTCGAAGATCAGCTTCATTTGTCTAACTGTCCGAAACTTTTGACTATAAAAATGCGTTCAATTTTCCAAATTCATTAGTTGCGACTTCACTGTGGAGCAAGTGATTTGTGCGTCGAATAAGCAAAATGAAGAACTGCTTGGTTTTCCTTATCTTTCTCTCCGTTCATTATGGTAATTTAAAATTTTAATGATGTGTAGAAAAAAAATCAAACCTTGTTTTCTAATAATTCACAAATTATTATCTACTTATTAATTCTCTGTTTTCGATTATCAGAAACCTTCGTCGCAGCTAGAGTTTTGAGGAATAGAGGCATGGACACTGACACTTTTGGTAATAAATATTAAAATATATGACAAATATATTCATAATCATCTCATTTTTGTATGTTGATTTGATATTCATTTAATTATTGCAATAAACAGAAATTTGGAAGTATGAAGATTTAATAAATTAATATTTTGTTGAAATAATAAATCAGAAAAAAAATTCATTCATTGCGCCTTTCATTACAAATTAGAGATATTTGAGAAACGAATATGTATTAATAAATTTTTTCTAGAAAAAGCAATCAGAGATCACATATATGACTCGTGTGTTACTCAAATAAAAGAAACCATAATCGGAAGGGAGTATTTCAGAGTTTGTTATGACAATTATGGAGCGCTTAAATACAACGGTGAAAGACTTCAATCTAAATGTAAAAAGTACTCAACAATGTTTGATTCCGAAGGTAAGTTCAATAACTTAAAACAAAAATTGGAAGCAACGAGTAACGCGTTACTCAAAACGTTACATTTTTTGAATAACAGTAACATTAATGTTATTCAAAAAATGTATACATTAATTTCCAAAGTATTCCAATGTCTGGCTTGAAATAATTTTAAAATTTTGGAACGTTACAACATGTCGTATTTCTTTTGCAGTGGGTAGACGAGAAACAGCGCTTTTACATGATCTCCAGATGAATCATAGACAACGATTTGAATGTGACTATCCAGGGGAGCAAGTTGTAATTCTTGGAATAGTAAGGTGTTTGTGTAACTTGGACAAGACTTTTAGATCGTGTAGAAAAATGTCGGAATATTGTCATCGTTGACAAGTGAATAAAGGTATTCTTAAACATGACAGCAAAATTGTATTTAATATCCTAATAAAAAAAGAATCAAATGACAAATATAATGTAATTCATCGACAATGTTTGTAAAAAGATATTATGTTTCATTTTTTTCATTTCATTTTGTTCAAAACATTTGATGTACCTATAAAATGTAACATTAAAAAAAATTAGAACTTAGTAGACAATTATTAATTTATTTTTAAAATGAAAATTAATACAAAAAAATATTAAAAAAAAAAAAAAAAAAACAACGAAGATAAATTTAAATACATAGTCTCAGCGGTATAAACTAAAATCAATTAGGAAGAAATTAACAATAACACTTCAAAAATAAATAATTAAATTTTCGTCGTATAAACCAATGCTTAAAGTTTTTAGGAAATCAATTTATTAACTGCAATCTGAACATTCGGTTTTCGCACTTGTAAAGAATAAAGTATTTTACTCACATATGTACTCGGTCATACAATATACATGATATTTATATATAATATAAATTTATGTATGTATATATATATGTTCTTATCTATATAGACAATATCTTCAGTGTCAAATTATGAACTTAAAAGGAAACAAGAAATGCGAAAATGAATCAGCTGCGTTGATTTAGTAATTTTCTTCATAACTAATATATATATATATATATATATGTATAGGCTGCAGCAACAATTACTACAACGGGAGTTAATGTTTTTAAGAATTTTGATGACTTGAATTGTCATGTCTTAGAAAATGATTGTTAAACGATTATTTAGCTCGCATCCGTTCAATAAAAAGAAACTAAAACCTTGATGTAATAAAATCAATGAGTCTAAAATTACGCATAAAATAACGTTTAAAAAATAAATAAAAAAACGATACTTGTAAAAAAGTTACTTTTGTTGATTCTTCCAATCTTTTCTTGCTTCTTCGTTACAACCTTTGCCAAACTATGATTAACGGCTGTGTGGAAGGCAGCGATCACTGTATTTTATTTCAATCAAGTATGTTGATTGAGGAGCGCGCGTGCTGCCATCGCGAGCATCTTCATCCGACGAGCGTACTTATGATTAGGATTTGCGGCTAGGAATGCCGTCAGAGTGTTTTGCATTGGCAAAAGGACGTTGCCCATGTGCTCGCGAGTCACTGGGTCGTTCGGATCCAAATTCAGTATTGCTTCTTCCAACCATCTAGAAAATTAGTCGTTAATTAATAATTAAGAAAATGTCACTATTAACTAATTTTATTATGTTAATTTTACGACGAGGGACCAGTTAATATAAATATTATTTTTTTTCAACGAATGAAATTGGTATCAGCATTGATACATTTTAAGGAATCGAAACCTTTATTTAATTATATAGATGAAATTTCCAACGTTTATTAGTAAACGAAATTCACTTTAATATAATTTAACTACATATATTTTAATTAGAATTGAAAAATGGTGTTCTAACAGTTGACTATATTCACAATTTTTCTTGTAACATTATTTGATAAGATATTCCATCGTTTTTAGAGGTAGGAAATTGTATCAGATTTAATTTTCGTTTATTAATAAACGTTGGAAATTTCAAAAGCATATTTCATTTCAAAATGTAAATTTATGCAAAAAAAAAAAAAAAAATTGTTAACATACTTGTGTTTGAGTTGCGGTCTGTCAGTCAAATCAGCCGACAACTGTTGCACCAACGACAAGATCACAGGTTGCGCCAATATGCACCTCACACCTTCTGGTCCAGGACAATTAAATACACTGGCTGGATCAGTTTTTTCGCATACAAGAACCACCAGGTCAAGGTCGCTGGCACTTAACGCCTGCTGGAACGCCGCGTTCAATTGGCCGCGTTGCAGCAGAGCCAAAACGCGTGGCTGAATATCAGCAGAGCTGGCGACAGACATCGCAGGTGTGGTTGCTCTGGAACTAATATCAACATATCTTATTAGTTATTTGACATTACTTCAATAGTCTTTGTGTCTAAGAAACGTTTGAATCTTAGTTAATATAACAAAGGTGTGAGCTTTTGATAAATAAATTGATAAATAAAGGAATAAATTACCGAATCCCAGATATATCGGACATATGCTGACTAAAATTGTCCCTCACAGAATCCCTGACCGTTCTCAGTGTACTTTCCTGAATCACAGATAATCCTTTTGACAGTTCGCTCTGCATTTCTTTGCGTATCATCGAAGTAAGAGACTCTTGTTGAGCTTCGTTCCTTCTTTGGCAACGTTTTTCTAATAGACTGTCAGCATTCAACAAATCTATCATAATAAAAGTAATTATTCAATTTTATCAAACGGTACAATTTTGAGTGTTTTTAATAACACAATCATTTTACTGAATTAGTCTGTTGAGTGTATTTATTGAATTCGTCAAATTTTTCTTCTAAGTAATCTTATGCAATATATCATTCAGTTCAATTTTATAAAAATTCAGGACAAATATCACTAAAAAGGAAAGATAAAAAAATCAGTCGTAAATTTAATCGTTAGCTTATTCTCACATTGTTTGGTCCCCTGGACAAACGACTCCTCAATCTGCTTGAACATGGTTTCGCAGGTTCTTTCGAGCATCGGAAGCAAGCTCGAAGTGAAGGCTTCACGGAAGGAGGCATCTAGGGTGTTTTTCACCGCGGTGGCTGCACTTTGCGCCATGCTATCGCGTACTTGGGCACTGTTCAGTAGCTTCGCCAGATTCTCGCGCATGAGCTCATCCATTCCAGCAACGTCAAGTTTCAGCTGATGCTTGAAAGGCTCGATCACGTTCTCCACGACGCGCGGCACCGTTTCCTCGATTTTTTGCTGGACCACGTTTTCTATTGTACCTAATATTTCGCGTTGTTTCGTTATGTGGTTATGAAACGCCACTTCCAAATTTGAATTTTCTTGCTCCAGCACCTGCACCATTGCGTCTTCCACAAGAGCCAGCATGTTCTGACGTAGGCGCGCCATATCAAAGCCCATTTCTCGGAGATCTTCTTTTTGTTCCTAAACGATCACAAAAAGTTTACAATATGATGACAAATAGTCGAACGACCACAACTTACATTTGATAAGTGATATAAAACAATATCAATTCAGTTTTTGAATAATGGAACATTGATAAATCGAAAATATAAAAATGGAAGTAGGAAAATTGAAATATCAACCTGCATGGTTTGGAACAGGCTATCAATTTTGTTCCTAAGTGTAAAAATATTGTCGTTGATAATCGTCCACTTGGATTCCATGTTTACACTGGCCACGATGGCTTGGTCCGTGGTATTTTGCGTCTCGTTTTTCGCAGCGCCAGCTACCTTGGTCATCTCATTCTCACCATCGTTAACATACACGATCGACATGTCCTTCCAAGGCTCCTGTGCAAGTTGTTTGGCAGCACTTTCAGTCTTACTTTCTGTTTCCATATCCTTAAATTGGAACACAGAGTTGAAACAAATTTGAGTTCAAAGAAAACTTAGAGAACAGACGAAATAAATTATTTGTATAAAAAAGACTATTCAATTTAATGATGACTTTTTGAGAGTGAATTATAGAATGAATATATATAATTAAGGAGTTGAAGTTTCCAACGTTTATGAATAAACGAAAATTATTTATATATAATTTAAAAACATACATTGTAATAAAAAATGAAAAAATTACATCAGAAATTGAAATATTCTAGCTTCTTCTTGTAAAATTATTCAATTGAAAAATATTATTATTTGAATGTAGAAAAGTATATTAGATTTTATTTTCGTTTACTAATAAGTGTTGGAAACTTCAAGAACATATATAATTACACACAATGAAATATATAATTGATTGCAAATTGAAAAAGCGCAGTTTCAAATTATTCATTACTTTGGGCTGTGCCAACGACAGAATCTCCCGCACTTCTCTAGAAGGGCTGCTTCCCCCGCTAGGCGGTGCTTGTTCCTCCAACGTTTTACTTGCTATCGGCGGCTCGTTACTAAGATTTGCATTTACAGCCGAATCGGGACTGTCTTGCGAGTCCAAATTATTAGCAGCATCTTTCTTAGCCGGCGAGCTAAATGCATCCGGGGTCATAAGATTTAAACCCGAGTTGCTGTGATTCGTTTCGCTTGCGTGATTTTGATCACCGTTTTCGGAAGACAGTCCATTGTGATTCAACTAAATAAGAATAAAAAATATCTTTTGCAATACGTCCACGGAAAGTACCGCCTGACAGATCGGTTTTACGGGCGGAAAGTGGCACTTTTCTGCCCGCGGACAGGAAAGTTCACTTTTCCATACATGGTGTTGATTCATTATTTTCATTTCTGCTTCAAGTGGAAAAAGTAGAATTTCTTTAAATAAGTGTAAAAAATGTATTTTCCTTAGAACTGAATGTATTTGAAGTCTTTGATATTTATTAGTAAACGATATCAATAACCTGGTCGATTTTTTTGCCTGAATGGGCTTGTGCATATTAATTTACCTGTAAATTTTATGATATTATCGCTTACTAATAAATTTTGCTAACTTTATGTGTATGGACTTGTTGCTCAAATATCGCGCGACAAAGTTCATGATCAGTGACGAGTGTTTTTCAATCGAAAATCACTTCTCTAGATTGATCCATTTTTAAATAATAATCTATCATCAAATAATTTTGATAATCAGTAGCAAAAGTAAATGCAATATGAAGTTTGTAAGTCGATACCTTTAAGATTTCTTCAAAGCGGTCAATGTCATTTGATGAACATAACTTGCCGGCGTGCATAGCAGGTCTGAAAGTGATGTTGCACTCCTGCAACGATTTCGGCTGCACCAAATACATTTTGATGAACTCCTCCTCTTCTGTCTCATCCTCGGCCGAACATAAGTCGTCGAGAAATTCGCCTGCTGGTCTAATCTTACGTCTGCCCGCGTCAATGATCGCAAATGACAATATGGGGTAAGGAAGAAGAAATTCAGATACCGAATTAACGAACGCTAACGATTTCTCGTTGTTTTTTGACAAGCTTAAGATATAAAGAAACTTGTTATAAATGTCGCTGAGAACAAGGTAATTGGCGCTGAGATCGAGGCTGGCTTTCAAAACCGGTGGTTTGTTCGATGATGGACTGGGACTGAATTTAATAGTTTGCAAACATTCCCAGAATTCACAAGACCAGATCTTCAACTCGGTATTGTTGTCGCAGCCAGTCACAGTGAAACGCCAGAATTGTTCCCTAAATATACAGGTAAGATATTAAAAAAATATAGGCTTTTATAAAGAATATGAAAGAACGCTGGATAAGTACAAAAATTTTACTTGTTTTA
Source organism: Aradophagus sp. ZL-2020 (assembly GCA_022817685.1). Lineage (NCBI taxonomy): Eukaryota > Metazoa > Arthropoda > Insecta > Hymenoptera > Scelionidae > Aradophagus > Aradophagus sp. ZL-2020. The sequence continues at coordinate 3,228 of JABFOV010001787.1, read as the reverse complement.
ATAAATATATTGATGTTTTAAAAGGGTTTGTTCCTACGATATAGTGAGTGATTTGGTTTTTATAATTTCTTTGGTAAAACGAAACATTTGCAATTGATATATTAAAATTAATTTAAAAATATATTTTCAATATACTACTAATATATCATACTACTATAATATAGTAAAAGCATAAAAACTTTATTATACTATTAAATATACTATATATTTGAGAATATTACCATATTGAAAATTTATAGTAATATATTTACAATGTAAAAGGTTCTTTTATAAATATTATATTGTCAAAATCAATATACGGACAACAATTTGTTAATCAATTCATAATATACCATTAATGCATCAGTAATGTATCTTTGATATACTATTTTTTTTACTAGGATTTATATCTTTTCTGAAAAACTCACTCAGGCTGAAAATTTTTGTGATCGTCTAAAAAGAAGAGTGAAGAAATCGGACGCCCTTCGTGAGGTTTCCATTGATGAATGCATTTGGGCTGATTTTGATGAACTGGCGATTCTAAAAATTGGAAAAATTGCACTTCTCCGTCAGAACTGGCTGTCGCCAAAGCTGTACCATCCGGACTGAAAGCCGCCTCCACGATAATTCCGCTACGTTGATCGATTTCCATCATTACACCACTCTCACGGATTTTCGGATCGTTTGCCTGTTAGAAGTATCAGCAATTGTTAGATTCCTTGACTCAAGAGTTAAAAAGTAAAAAGTTATAATTAAACGTATTTATAAATAAAAATGATTGATTTAAAACTTTAAAAGATAGATAATCTTTCAGTTTCTTGGCATGAATGAATGAATAAAATGAAAACATCATGTAATATAGACGTTGCATCAAAGAAATATTTTCAGTTTTTTCAGTCTAAAAAAAGAACCATTTGAATACAATAATAAAAGAAAAACCACCAAAAAAAATACCAAACAATTTTTTTTTCATTCCATGACATTGTTATGATTAATTAATTTTAAGACATTAAACTCAATATTCATAGGCATGTTAAATAAAATATTACTTTGCAAGATTTTATCATTTAAAATATTATTATTTCATATGTATTATTTAATGCCTCATTATAATTGTTTAAATATAATTGTTTAAATATAAAACCTGAATAACGTGATTCGGCCATCTTTTAGCAGCGGCGTTTATCGACCATAATTCAGCTTTTGAGCCTCTTATAAGAACCAGTAGTGTAGATACTTCATCGTTTTCTACACTTTGATCTTCATCTGGGATGAAAGGACACCAAATCACCCGGTGACTTGTTGGCGCGCACTCGTCCACGTCAACTTGCAAGATTCGCGTGCAAAGCAGTTCGTTTTTTGATTCTTCTATAGTGTGCACGTACAAGCTACCGGTGTAATCCACGCAAGCCAACACAACATTTGGAATGTGAGCAAATGCGATGTCCTGTATGGCCACTTTCATGCCCTTCAACAGCTTCCGTTGCTCAGTTTGCTTGTTCACTACACGCACAGCAGGTCCTGTATTACCGGGAACTGGAAATTTGATTTATTTATTAATTTGTCTAATTTATTTTAATACAGGCATATTTAGTATTATCTATATTCCCATTTTTAACGATTCTTATTAAAAACCATTGCAAGCTATTACATTCTCATTAAAATCCAATTCGAAATGAATAATTTCCAATTGGAACTGTCAAATCTAAAAATAATAATATTAGGATTGAAAACCATTATAAACTGTCAAAATCTCATTACTGTCCTATTATTAATGGTTTTCAATCATAACGTTGTCTAAAAAATAAAAGTGATTAATAATGATTAAATAATATTGACTGAATCGATAAATTCCTTAGTAAAAAAACATGGGTAACTGAATAGAATTGAAGAAATAAATATATAATTGTTTGAATGAAAGATTCCATGATTAATTCCTATTAAACTACCAGTACATTTGATCAACTTGCATTTCGCTTATTTTTAATAGTTTTTAATTAGTATTTTACATGTACAAAATTACAATTAAGGTAGAACCCGTGTAAACTCTAGTTTAGTAAAAACACTGTTATTGAAATTTGCTTGAAATGTCAGATATTTTATTAATTTTTCAATGCAAGCTACTGGTGAGCTTAATAAACATTTGTACACAATAAAAATGAAAATAAAAATAATAATAAGATATGTATACAATATACAAGTTGGAACTTATAAAGTGTGTTTTACAACTTTTTTTAAAAGTTGCATAAAAAAAGAATAATATATACATAAAATAATAAAAATAAAGCGAAGTAGCAAAAATAACAGAATAAACGTAAAATTGATATTTTCTAATTGCAATTAATTAAGTTGTATAAATAAAATTGTAAATAAAGTTGTAAATTGTAAAAATGTGTACTTTACACACAAAAATAACTTTGTGTACATCCATAGAATGTACTTTTTTTAAAACGATACACTTATTTTCATTTAATTTCAGTGACTTTAAATCACAACTTTAATAATAAAGCTTAAATTAAAAATATGAAAATTCGCTCGACATACTTTTAATCCCATAGGCTAAATATTTGCCTGACATGTGAATGGCCAATAATTGTCCACTGTAGTATTTGTGCTCCCACGTGAAATCGACAATATTTTTGAGAATAATTTTCGAACTCCCATGATTGTGGCCGCCGGACGATTGAACAATCGTCACGTCTGCACTATAAACGCTCACGGAATTTTGGTCCTCTTGTCCGGTAAATTCCCTATTGATAATAAACAGTATTAATGACCTTTTATGTTAAAAAACAAAAAAATGCAATATCAAATAATTAAACAACTTACATGATATACAGAGTTAAATTTTTGTGGCTTGACACGTTTTATTTCAAAAATGAGACTAACAAATATACTGAGTGAATAAACAAAAGCAACAAGTGATGGTAAACAAACCAAAATAATTTCAAGGTCACGTGTACTGAAGATTCAAACAATGCTACTGTTGTCTCTAGCCATTATAGACAACAACAAAAATAACAATGCCACTGTATTGTAGAAATACAAATAAGTTCAATTCAAATAAATATATATATATATATATATATATATATATATATATCTATCAATATAAATATTGTTTATTATAATTTGTGTGAATATAATATAACTATCCATAAAATCCATAATCTCTTTGATGAAGTAATGAGTATATATATAATTCACTATAATAAAAAGAAACGATATTTATATATACACAATATACAC
>JABFOV010001786.1:0-23066 GCA_022817685.1 Aradophagus sp. ZL-2020 | reverse complement strand
CCCCGAACTCATCGTCTCGCCTTGTCAGAGTATGCAAAATGCCCGCAAACACGGCACGTAAGCGCGTACCCGCGAGAAATTTATGCCGAGCGATTTGATTACCATGATATAAACTTGATGCGGACTCGGGACAAGACGAAGGCATACATCATGGGACTGGTTCGGTAGTGGCCGGCTGGTCCGGCCCTTGGACGACTCGGTCGTCGCCTCTCGCCCCTGCGCGATGCGACGCGACGCGGCCTCTTCGTCGTCATCGTCGCCTCTTTTCACTCGGTTGCACGACTGCAGTCGTAAACGAGATAACGAGATCAAATTTATGACTGCGTGCTATACCCACGAAAATATGATAATCGCAACTAATGCCGAGAAGAAGTATCGGCCAGCGCGCCGCTCGGTATCACGGCCGATCTTTTCACAATTTTGACGTCTCACTTAGGCATAACGAAGCCAGCCTCGTTAAGGGGGCTGCGATTGATTTCGCGGAGATGTCGTTACCGGCGTCATTTTTCTGCTACAGCTTATTCCACGGTCCCTCGCAGCCAGCGCCAACGTCGTAATAGAGATGAATCTCGCAAGCGGTCGTTTTTGTATCTGAATCTTGCAATCGTCCGAGGTTAACGATTATTTGTCGGTGTTAGTCGCCGAAATATCAGATGCCAGACAATGAGGCCAACGCAATCCGAACGTTCGGAGACTCGTACTTCGTGTCACGTAATGCTGATAAAATAAATAACTTCGGCAGATGCCGGCGATAAAGTCTATAAAAAGTATCGAATACGGCAATACCGACAAACAGCCGGCAAAGACGTGATGGACATATTTGCTGTCGTCCAGTGAATGGCCCGAAAAGAAAAGGCAGTGCGCGGTCGTTCGCTTGAGTCCGTTTTGATAATTCCCGTCGACCCAAACGGAATCCAAATGATACGGCTCGTTATCCGCTAGCCGTCTCGGGAAACTAAGCGCGTCCTAGTGAAGCCGTTTGTGAGGCTTTATTATTCAGGTTCCTCGACGGCGTGCCGGTAAAATCTTTATTTGAAATCATTCCAGGAACAATAACGTGGCTGTGTACTTCTTTCCCGCTAAAAGCCCGGCAGGTAAAGTCAAACTTAACCCAGTTATTTTCTGGTTAAGCGTGGACCGATGATTCGTCAGATATAATGTTTAAAGTGCTCATTTGTAGTAACGGCACGCGTGTACCATCATCGAGTGCATAAATCAGCGGCTTGTCATCAGATAAATGTTCAAAAATGTCACATTGTGTACACTGAAAAAAGTAATCAGTCTGAATTGAGTTTGACTGACGTGCAATCTTGTGGAAAATAATGCCAATGAATTACATGAGTTTATAATATTAAACAGATGCACATTTCCAACTTTATTCCAGTTACGTTTATCAGATATTGACTCTAGCTTTCACACTTGATTCGCTATTGATCATGTCTCGAACTTTCATTTGAAACACATACTAAATGTCTGTATGGACATTTGAATGGAAAATGCAAGGCCATGTAGATTTGTCACATCAAAGCCATAGTTGTATCGAATTTTCATTGCTTTCCGGCGATGGTATTTTATGAGCATGGTACCATTAACGAAGCGGATGGAGTTTCCGTCAGACTTTTATATTACCGACTTAGCAATACTACGGCAGGATAAGAGTTGGCTTGCCGAAATGCAATTTGACGCGAGCATCATCTCGCATGTTGAAGCGCACGCGGCGCAGATAATTCGCAAGCTCATTACACCTGGTTGCTCCAGTTACCGGACGGGCGTGGATAGCCGAAGAGTGTCATCGCTGGGAAAAAGCGGCGAGCCGGGGGTGGAGCGCCACTCAATTCATCAACGAGTCAGCGCCGCGTAATTTAAGACTGCTTTTAACTCCTGGGTGTCGCAATTTATGTTAGCCGCTGATAAAAGAATGGCGCTCCGTCGCATGGAACACACCCCGTTACCGGTGGCTCTGTCGGTTCCGCAGCCCCCGGACGACTTGAAACATCACCCTCTCTGCGCGATATATTTGCCGCGGCTGCTAACTCGCCGTAACGGCGCTCGAAGGACAAAGAAACCATCCTCAAGCGGCTTTCAAAACGTCCGAGACAGTGGTGAAATATCTTGATGGAGGAAGCATCCAAAGTTTTAATGGACCGGGCGTACATAAATCCGCCGAATAGGAATTATTTGTTTAGACCCTTCACTCGAAATACGCCAGATGAATTGCAATTAAGCGTGTTTTCACGCGTAAAGTCTCATTATAATTGTTTATCGTCGTGATCACGGTATGCGAACTTAGGCAGTTGCGATAATTTGCTCAATTCAGGGGGAAAAATGACAACTATGTTTGTAAGTGCGTAATCATAAGTCACCGTCAAATAAGGAAAAAGACGTTCAAACGTAAGGAGGAATCTTTTACACAAATTGAATAGGCAGAAAATATTTAACGATATATGGATACAAGATTTGCTAAGATGAATATCGTAAGGTAATTAGTAGGTGATTTAATCTAATTCATAGCTATACCATCACTTTTTAAGAAAAAGAGCTTTTTAAACCAAGAAAAATCTATGGATAATGAAATTGGTACATGTCGTTTTAGTCTACAAATGATTGGTAGCTTTTGCTTCAATGGCCTGATTGACAAAATTAGAGCAACATTATACTTTTGGAATGTCGTTCCTTTTTTTACAACTTCATTGCTTGCATGCTCGTTCTTTTATAACTCGTGTACTTTTCCTTTTCTATTTTTTTCCATCCAACCAATTTGTCACAGATTAGGCGGGTTATAAATTCGCGCTAGCTTACCACCGGCGCACGCGCGATTAATGTCCAGGCTGGTTTTGCAGGCAGTGGCCCCGAATCCGATGCTTCTTCGGGAGAATGTAATAACAGGTCATCGATTACGAGATCACGACTTTACGCGCCGACTTGCTCGCCGCTCTTTGAAGAATCGCCGTACTCGTAATCGCCGTGTTTATACCTGTTAGTTATCTGGGAGCCAACCAGACGATTTAAATAGATCGCTAGCAGAGGAAGGAATCCATTTTACATTGAACGTAGGTAAAATCGCCGTGACAAATGGCCACGCATATTACTAATATGTTTGTCTTTCGCGGAACGAACGTTTCCTAATATTTTCGCACACAAGCCGCTCATTTGGACGACCATTAATTATGAACATGTTAATCATTTATATTCCCTGTAACTTTGTAGTAAAAATAACTTGACAGCGTGAATAGCTTTGCGAACGTCGAAGCTGTGGAATTGGTGGAATACGGTAAAATATTTTATTTGCATGGTAGTTACGATTCCAAGTATACCATCAACTCGTATTTTGTTTCCCTCGATCTACGTATATAGATCGAATAAGATCCCGAAGCATACGGTAGCTCGACGAGGCGAGAAAGGGTCAGGGCCTGGACGTTATCAAATCATCGTTTGTTTGCACCTAATCTCTAAATTAATGATCAAAAGACTCCCTTCCCATGCAGCATGACGTGACAGATCTTGAAGTTCGCTAGGCTTGCGCTGACTGCTTGGAAAATATAACGGGTGTAATTTTAACATAAAAACGAGACAAATCAATTATATTACTGAGCGCTACTTGTTATTATATAACAGAATATTATTAGTTTCCGTAACTGTTTCATTACGTATATGTTCCGTTGGAAACCCTCGTAATTGAATGAATTAAAATCCAAGACTTAGTCTAAAGATACATGTCTTACTTGGCTCATAAATATTCATTTCAACGAGAGGTAAATATTTGTTCGATACCGAAAGTGGAGTAGCGAAAAACGAAAATATGGGTTCTGCGATCTAGGAAATATGCATGGAATAGGAAGAATTATCATATGATACGCGAAATCTATAGTCACATCGGTCTTTGGTTTGAAAACTAAAAGCTAGATTAGCATGATATTAAAGAGATCAAAAGATTTGATGATATATGCCACCCGTTAGATTCTTTGAACCGTGGAGACTCAGTGGCCAGAATATATTCCCTTAATTATCCTATGTGTGCATTCTAAGTGTGAACTCTCCATTAATCATAAGAAAAGAGAAGGGTAGGTAGCGTGTCACTATATAGCGGTGAGCGATTTTAATTCAAACTGGCCGCTTCGTATGTATTCTATGTTGTCCATAGGATCATTAGTAACCTTAGATGGACACTGCGTCGTTCTTTATCCCGACGATGTCTTCGCAGGAAAATCTACCGTTTAGCAATATCATTGACAAAGACAAGGGATAATTCCCGGTTAAATAACGTCTCTGAATTCGATTAATTTAACGGCCAACTGATAACCGCTTGCACGTCGTTTAATTTAACAATTTAGAGATTGATTAATCTTAACTTAACTATTCATCATGATCTGTACGAAAAATAAAGAAAATCAATTTACTTACCAGTCCGGAACCGGAAATGATCCATCATTTATTTGTTGAAGTCTCACATCTGGGTAAACGTCCTGAAAAGTGCAAAAAATAAATGTGTCAAGAAAAAGAAACAAAGATTGCAATAAGCAAAATATTTCTAAACGCTATTCGTAAGATATTGATATATTTGAAACCTTGATAACAATTTTCCTCGTTTTCAATTAATTCCCTACAATATTAAATTGTTTAATTTCGTATATTTAATTCAAAATGATTGTAGGATGGTTACGACGATTAATTATATTAGCGATCCTTAATGAGACCTACTTTAAAAAAAGGGAAATATGAGTAAAATCAGTTTAACTTGTCTGAAACATAACAAGGAAAATCATGCTCACCTACACCTATGAAATTATTTGCGTGTTCGGGCGTCACAATATGCGATGCACCGCTACACCTTTGCACAACGGCCATTTCGTGAGAAGTAACGTATAAAATGAATTGGCTATAAAGCCGGCAGCTAACCCACGGTGCACGGTTGACTTATTCGTGTATACGATACGTAACACATGTACCCCATAACTTGACACCCTCCTCGTGTACAGTGGACATCATAACGGGTACACCGAGCATACATTAGAATAATTTCATATAGATGTACTTCGAATATATCATAGAACTTGTCGGCATATTCGATGAGAAATTTGTAATAGCAACTTTTTTACAAATTCTTTCTGTTAAAGTATCGTACGTTATTGAAGCTTCAGTTACATTAACTAATGATGCAAACGTGACTAAAATATCTACAAAACATTCAAATACAATTTTATAGTTTGACAACTTTATTAAATAATTTGAATATTTATTTTTTTGAATAGTGTTTGCAAAACTGCTTTCTATTTCGTTAAAATATTGTGTTAAACAATACTCAAGGTCAAAGCCGAAATTCGACAGAAGTTGCTTATTGTGAACTACAGGAAAATGTCCGCGCGCATAAATGACAGAAATGTTAAAACCTGAAACTAATTTCGAACATCACAAATGTCGGCAATTCCGGACGATAAACGTAAAACGATAATAATAAAAAGATGGTAAAGAAAATCAGTGAGTAAGAGAAAGGTTTCTCCAGCGGCATATAAAGGCACGAAAATGTTACACCGTTAAATTTACCACCTTCGAAATCGGCAATATCTGTGCGGGACAGATTTCCCGTCATAAATTCCGCAGATCAAATATTTACGGGAAAATAAAAGCGGTTGTTAAACGGGAAGATTGCGCGATACCAGGTAAAGCAATCTCTATTCAATGGAGCACACGTGGATGCCTACAGGCAACGTGCCGTCTATTTGGGAGCACGTGTTGTCCAACATCCCCACGCGTCCATCCCTCGTTGGTGCGTGTATATAAACGTAACCACGAGGTTAATGCGTCTTGTTCGCGCAGCGCCGCATTCCGGCGGAACTTTGTAAAAATGTTGCGTCACCGTGTCGCGATCGCTCATTAGCCTTTGTTTTCTGAGCGGTACGATAAAAACAAATTGATGGCGGCGAGATCAAACGGCTGCGCCGCTCACTTAAATTGAAACCATTCGATCGATTCACATTCGTAGACAAGAAAAATTGGCTTAATCAGTCATATTGCTCAGTTTTTTTGTTATTGTGTGTGTGTGTGTGTATTTTTATTTTAATTTTTTTTTTTTTATTTTAAGAACAACAAACGCAAGGGAAATCATTCTCACGGGCAAAAAGAAACACGTTACAGTTTTATACCTGAAAGAGGATATTATAGGTGGCAATTTTTCAACGACACGTGAAATTAGTGGAAAGGCCACAAGTTCGAGTATTCATAATATCTGGAATCTGCGTTCTTCGCTTAGAAAAGTGACCACATTAATTTCAAGCAATCGTATTGATTTTAGGCCACGTCTGTGTATGTGATCGTTCTGTTACTCGTGAGAAGATTGAATGTTAATAAAAAAATGTAAATTAATTATTTTCTAAATTATTAAAGTCTACCACATAGATTAAAATTGTACACAGAAATCATTATATATTTTTATAAATTGAAATACAAAAAACAAGCAGTTGCAACGAAACTGCAGTTACATAAAAAATTTTAAATTCTGCATTTGCGGTAATCAAAAGAATAGAATTTTTAATATACTTGTTAACGATACATTTAACATCATTAAAGATAAACATCGAATCAAATAAAAAGAGAATAAAAAATTGACGTTTAAGAAAACTTGTCTGTAACACCACATCGAAGCCAGTCAACCTGGTTATGTAATAAGCGGACGGATTGCAAGAAACGGCGTCAATCAAAGAATTGTTACGCCAATCAAACGCGATGTGTGATGCATGTACCTTACATAATTCAACGTATAAAAATCGACTGCATATGTTATCGATTAATCAACGACACGATGGCTGTAGGATTTACATTTTAAAAGATCCGGTCGCATTAGAATTCCCACCGATTCCACTTTTGTGAATCTATTCTCCTTTAAATTCGGGCCTTTTCTTACGCGACTGATACTGGTGCGGCATACTTTGAAAAACGACCGATGCGTATAATCTTATTAAATTAATTAATACACGATTACTTATTTTAATTTAAATTGAATGTTAAACGGTACATTATACCGATCGTCGGTGTTTCTGTTTATTTTCAAATTTATTTTGTTCGTTTACCTATCCAGTTTGAAAAATGTCATCCGATCTATAACAATTGACGATTAATTATTCGTGGTCATGTTGATTCACTTTCTCTGAAGCGCCTTGCTACGTTGTAGAAGGTAATATTTTCAAAGGCAATATTTTTCTTGACAAAAATCGATGCTACTGAGTGAATACAAAGACGCCCGAGCATACGGGTATTTCGTAACGACTGAGGTAGAATCTATATAATCGATTCTGATTGCATTGAAGCCCGGTAGTGGTGGTACTGATTAGTGCATTCATAAATATCCATTAGCGGACAATGTCGGTAATGATCGGGCCTGCGGGCTACGCCCTTCCGCGGCCACGTCTTCGCTAGGAACAGAACCGTCGACTTGGCGGATCCGTCTTTCAGCTTCTTGTTTCCTTTCGCATTCAATACTTAATAGTTTTGTTTGAATTCTTCAAGGATGAACACATTCGATCTTAAGTTACAATATCGAAATGCTCCTTGATCGGTGCTGAGCCGCGCCAAGGCCACGCCAGGCAGAACATCGACGAGAAACGAGAGGGTTCAATCTTTCGAGGAATCGATTCTGCGCTATAATTCATTCGGGAATTAATAACGCACAACTTGCATCGAGAAGCTGTTAATTTCGTTGGCGATGCGAATGAATAAGATTCGGCGAACAGTATGAGAAAATTGTAAGAGAATATTTCATGTACAAACAAGTTCAAAATTTACCATCAAATTCATGTGATAGGTTTAAAAGAAGAAGTTACAGGTTTTTAAATTTAATCTGTGCAGAGAAAGGTTACCAAAACAAAAATAGGAAACGATATACAATATTTTGTCGAAATAAGAATTGAAATTTGATTTGTAATTTTTGTAAATAGATGAATTTCAACAATTCTTCATGTTTGAATTATTTGTGATTATGTAAAAAAATTATGCTAAATTAAAATGTTAACAAATTTAATATTTCTAAAACAACACTTTCGCATTTAAAGCAGATTATTTATAAATGTTTCCAGCTTGTAGAAAGTTGCACTTTGCGAGACGATAAGCAACAACTATACGTTTGCGAAAATAATCGTTGGTTTTTTTACTCTTACTGGTATTGCAGTGTTAACACTTTAAAAGGCAGGTGTATCTCTCGGGCCGCAGACCCTTCCGATGTTTTCGTTTGTCGAACGGATACCTTCGTAAACAGAGAATGTCGCGAACAATGGGACGTGACCTGTTGAACACACGGACAGGTGACAAGCTGCGGCCTTTGTGCCCGATCGGTTGCGTCGTGCGTTTCTGCCTTTCTTGACTCCGATAGTTTGATTTCTAACGGCGATGCGGGAATCGGTCACAATGAAGATCAAACTCGGCTCCCACGCCGATCAGCAGTCAAGTGAAGTCGGATTACACGTACAAATCCACCCTCGCGAGATACCGATCACGACCGTCTTAATCCCCTCGATCAAATACTTCGCAGCACTCAATACTTCGAGTTTCGCTGGAGTTTCCCTTGATGCAGAATTATCACGTTAGTATTGAGGATCGCGACACAAAAGAACAAACGTTTGATTTCACTGAAAGGTTCGTCGATATTAAAAAAAATTTTTTTTTTTCTATTTCTTTGATTAAATGCGAGGCTGGAAAAATACGTTTTCAACGAGAAATTGAAATACTTTCCTTCGACCAGATGAAAGACATCGTACGAGTGCATGAAATCCATCTTAGTTTCGTAAAAAACAAAATAAAAATAAAGTGGTTTTAATTCGCGTTTATAATTTTAATGAAGCAGATTATTATAAGAATAATTTTAATTATATACACATTTCGAATAGTCATAAAGTATTTGAATTGCTCGCCGTTAACAGCAGCATTTTCATATGTATAGAAATGGCTAATTTCGCGACTAACAAAGTAAGCAAACAAAAGGTCCGAATCGAATTGAAAAGTCAATCAAACGCAGAGCTTTAAACTAATTTCGCATCAAATTATCGTTTTGTGCGAAGAGCGATACGTGGCCGGTGTGCGGCAAAAAGTCCGAAAGCAGAATTCCACGGAGCTAGACGAAGACGGAATTGAAGATTCGATGTCCGAAGGCTGAAAGTGTCCGGTTTATTCCTGCATGACAATCAATTCGTTGTAAAGGAGTGGCTTTCGAAAAAAATCATTCGCCGCTGATACGTATAATAAGTAAAGGCAAATGAGAAAAAAGCAAGCGAAGAAACAGATATTACGATGCCTGTGTATAATCAAAAACGTCAAATTTCAACGGAGCTCGCGGGGCACCGCGTGTTATTCGTCCGACAGGTTTTAATTTCGTTCGCATGAGAAGGTATCTCACGAGGAGCGATCCCGACTCTGCCTACCGGGGGAGGGCTTTAGTAGGTGCATCGATATTGACAAGGGTGCAGTCGAGTCGTGACGTTTCGAAGCAGCGGGCCCCACATTGGGCCCGTTGCCGGAGCAGCAGGGGTCGGCCACAAATTACGACTCCCGGACGTGATGCTAATCTCGAGAAAGTTCGGAAAAGCAAGCTCGATCGATTTTAATTTACAACCACGTCATTCGATCGTCGATTTGCCGCCGAGCGGATCGACCAGCGCGAAACCGGGCTTGCCGTCCATTCGGACCAATTCGATTAGCTGCAACGAATTCGCGCCAGCGATTCTAAGCGACTATAATTGGAGCGCGCTCTTATTCAAGGCTCGATCTTTTCTCCCCGTGGCAAAGCGCCCTATGAATGATTTAGGACAAGTTGGCGTGTAACGATGCCTTGCTATCTGCTCGGAGGAACGCTTCATCCGACGAGTAGTACGCACTTGTAACATGCCCTTAAGGGACGTGCGTGGTTGCTCGATGGAACACGAACTCGGGAGTGTAAGTTGAGAAAAGCGCGTCAAGCGCACCTCGGTTCTTCGCCCCGAGATTCGGCCCTGACAATGCTTGCGCGTTTTCATCGCGCCGTGTCTATATATTAGCGTCGTCTAAACAACGGGCCCCCGCACGAGGCCTCGGCTTCAATTAAACGACTGCAATTCATACAATTCAATCGCGTGGCCAGCGCCGGATCGTCGAAACAGCGGCCAGCGGATGCGACCATCAAACGAGGCGGTATTCCCCCCGCCAGGGACGTCTAACTTTTAAACGAGCCTCGGCTCGTGTTCAGATAGTTTGATATCGCGCGAGTCTCGACTGAACAAGTTCAGTCAGACCGTCTCGCCGGTATCGGTGGTTAAAGCGAAGCGCGAAGGCCGGGGCTCTGGCAGCGAAGCCGCCTGACTGACGTGTAAAGACACCTCGACGTCCCGAAGAATTTAACTAATTATAATACAGAATAAATGCCTATCTAGCGTCGTAGTCAAAACGATACTGATATTTGCCTCCCGCGTACTTGCCATCCTTCTCTCAATCGCTTCTTTCTCTCAGCCGCTTCTCTTCGAGGCGTGTTTCGCAGTTCACTCAAGTTTGCCCCACTACCAACAGATCAACCGAACGTAATCAATGATTAATTGATTAATCGACAGAGACAAAAACCACGTTATTTTGTCGTTTGATATATTTAATGACAAGATGGCGGCTTATTGTTTGAGAAAAATGAAAACTCTGCTCAATATTCGCCGAACGGATCGAGCGAATAATTTATAAAACGCTCACATATTGCTGGCCGTTTGAAGAACGCCCTTTTACGAGCGCGCGGGTTTTTACGTTCCCGTTCGTCAGGCGAAATAAGTGCACGGCGCTTACGTGCTCGCTGGATGAATAATTTTTTGAAGGAAAATACGTAAAACCAACCGAAAAGGGTTTAATGATTTTTTAACAGAAAAGCCAAGTATCGTGGCGTGAAGATCGAAGAAATACAGTATCGCATTGAATCGTGGAGACTGAATTAAATTTAAAATTGTCTTAATTGATCAATCAACATACTGCTCTGACTTATCAGTGATTGTAAGTAAAATTTTGTGCACAATTGAGAAAGCCACGCGCGAGATGGTCTGCGTGTGGTCACGAAAGTATGTATAAATACGCGAGAGGAGCCGCGTATAACAAGTTATGGCAGATAAATTTATAGCATCTCCAGTGAAACGCCATTACTTTAAATGCACCCCGCCTCTGCGTCGCGCTCGGTCAGTGTCTTTCTCTTTCGTTGCCGTTCATTCAACTCGGCGTCTATCTCGCCCCGTATCGCCTCGTCTTCGGCGTTACGCGCGGCTATCGGGTTTTACGATTTTCGAATAGCCCGCGCGCCTTTGTAACCTCCGCGTCTATTCTTACAGTCACCGGCTACATTCAATATACACTTTCGATCCATGACAAATCGATAACTCCACACAATAAAAATGAGTCCAAATTGTTTCAAATGTAACGTCCAGCTCGAATCGCGTCGTCCAAGAATTTACGACGTTTCTTAAAATCCCATGATATCTTTACGATGTTGATGTCATTCGCTATAATTTTCAAACGATCAATTTCGAGGCCTACATCAAAACAGTCGAACGCATTGCATTCGAAAAGTCCAAGTCTCCTTCCCTCAAATCGTTAACGTACATAAAAAGTTTGCGTGCCGAAATCCGACCTACGCTCACCGATTGGTGTTGTCGAAAACGCCAACGATCGAATAAATTGGTTACTGTTTATTATCGGTGGTAATGTTTTGTGTACGTATTCTGTGTGGCCATCACGAGCGAAAAGAAAGACTTGCTCGTATAGCATATCGGGACCGTGGACAAGCGAACGGACGACGCGAGCGGTCGAAGCGCTCGCTACGTAATGGACGTCATTAGTCCGTGTAGATTATAGGGCGGCGAGCAGTAACGATCACTTCTTATAGGGCGCGTCGTTCCACGACCACTACGACGGCCCACCTTGGCAAGTCGTTCTTTCCTAGAGATCGTCCTCGAAACCAATATCGGACACCCAGTGATCGACGAACCTGTCGATCTCTATCATTTCTGCCGGAAGTTGATGCCCGCGATACGTGTTTCATCTCCCGATATAAGTTGCATTCAATGATAGTATAGATTTAACAAATTCCATATCATTACCCCTCGATCAACAAATATTTTGCCTCGAATGGACCACACCGTACGCTATGTAATGTTCGATTATCGCGGTGTATCTTCGGTATTGTAGCTGTAACAAATACTCACTTTCGGCTTCTCTTTCTCGAATTCTACTTTCGATTTCATTGTAATGCTTTAGAATTAAAAGTAATCAAATGTAATAATAGACCTGAAACTGTTTATTTAAATGCAGCAACTGCAAAATAATAGCGGTTTTAGCAACGATTGTTACGATCGTAAAAGTCGTGCGAAGTGAATTTCGATGGTGAATCTGACGCAATTACATGAAATGAGCAACCGATTAAAAGTGGAATTTATACGAAAACGGAACTGCGCGTCTTGTCAAGAATTTTCGCGGACCCGACGAGGCCGTTAATTAAGCGTAATTGCCGCGGCGAAAAAACACCGCCAGGAGCTCGTTGCGATTCTTTGCGTTGTCTATCCGAGCGTAGTTCTTACCCGTACGTGCGCTGTTACGTATTTGTACCCATCCGTGCTCCATTCTCCTATAATTAATTGCCGTTCCGGACCCGGCACCGGGTATTTATTAGTGACGCGCGTCTGATTGCCCAAGACTAATTTAATGATACAATGCAGATGCACGTCCTATCGTCCCGAGTCACTCGCAGTGACATTGACTCTACGTTTTTGACCCGCAACAGCCGATATTAACGACGACTCAACAATCACTACAATATCGATTTTACTAATTTAACTCTATGGGTACCTTCGCAAGAATATTGTTTTTTTTTTTTACGATAAATGTTTCGAGCGTCTATTACATATTGCTAGATTCACTTTGTGGGAAAAATTTAACAAGATGTTAAATTGTATTACCTTGTAAATGAAAGCGGGAATTTACTGCTGCTTGATTCAAAATTTCAATTTTGGTTCAAAATATGGCAACGGTATATAGAAACGACAATTCCCCAATGGGAAATTGCCTGATTTAGACAAATGGCCCGATTCTGGCATACTACAGTCTGCCAAGTTTGCCAAGAGACAAAGCTGACACAGTCTTGTTTTCTAAATGGCTGAGTTCTAAATCAGGCCTGACGTTGTCACTCCAGTTCTGTTTAAGTTCTAGCCCAATAGAGGTATACAAACTTGCCAGTAAAAATGGCAACTGTGCCACCAATTTGATGTCACTATACTCGTCCGCTTACATTTTCTTAATAAGTTATTTTCCTTAGTAAATGATTTTCTATTTTTAACATTTTATAATACATTTTCAGCATACGCAAAAGTAAAAAAAGAAATTGTGTGTCAAAATGACACGAAAAATATTGATCAAACAATCCAATTGCACTGTACTTATATTTTGTAAATTTAGGGTATCATTTTGAGAAGTAAATGAAAATTTACTGATTCAACTCAACAATTTAAATTCAAGCGACTACGCAATTAAGATTATGTCTGGAAGAATATGACAATGACCTCAATGGTCGGCAACGCACATTTTTCGATTGGAAACAACTGCAAAGCTGTATCAAAACTTTAGTAATTGAACTTCCTTTCATTGATCTAAACTTGAAAATTAGAATTGAAATAGCATCGCGAAGTGTTCCGACCCGCTTCGGATTATCATTGATAAGTGGTTTCAAGTGGACGTTGGTCGATGAATCGTTTTCGGCCCGAAAGTCCGACGTTTTTACTCGGAAAAGCCAAATTAGCGCACTGATCGTCCGCTACGAACGCTCGGCGATTCGAATCTCTGGTTTATTATCCGGAACGTTTAATGTTTTTGCGTTAACGAGACACCGACGGCATATTTGTTCGCCGTACGAATGAATTTTCGATGGCTCGACGCCAACTCGCTCCGGTGAAATTAATGCATGTTTGCCTGCAACTCCGGGGCATTTTTCAAATCGACTCGTTTCGGCTTTTATTCGTCCACTTCGATTCAACGTGGCCGCTTTTATGGCTAATAATGTTCAATATTTATCTGTACGATTTAACATCCTCGCGATATGAGGCTGTGTTTCATTGTAAGACATTTGAAAAATGCATGAATTACGGCTATGCGATTGATGATTAATTGTGGAGAGTAGACGATACTTGGGAATATCTTCGAAACATTTTTTTTTCTTATTTTTGGGGTCCCTTTTGTGTTTGTTTTTCTTCTGTCAGCAGTTCAATTTTAACAGGAGGTCATTATTCGTTTCTTTCATCGTTTTTCGAAAAGTAGTGAAAGTAGCTTTTAAAAATAAATCGAACGGTATTTTTGTGGATTTTAAAATCTGTATGAAACATATTCTTCGTATCCATTGATGAAATAAATATTTCAAAACCTATATTTTCTCTTGACAAGTAAAAATTTATTGAAAAAGTATCATACTTATAATAATATTAAATTTATGAAATTGAAATTGAAAAAATGATTGTTTTTTTACATTTCAACGATTAACATTAATTAATAATTCAATAGTGGACAATAGATTGGCATAATTGTAATTGACATTTTTGTTTTAATAACACAATACACTGAGAGAAAACCAAAGATAAAATTATTTAAGATTTAAGAAAGAAAATTTTACGTAATACAAAATCATTAATTTGCTTTACTATTAATAATTAATTATTTTAACTATCTTTTACGAGTTTGAAAAGAAATGCAGTAAATTCAATTTAACTTGGGTTTAAGTTAAGTATTGATTTACTTGAATATGCACCGCCTTAATTTGATATACATACTATTATTATAACACAACTAACTTTTTATATCTATAAAATTATTAATTGAAAAAATATTCAACTCAGCATATACTGAACGTATAAAACTGGCAACTGTAAAAGAACTGAAAAAGTGTGAAAAATTTTCTTCGATTTGTAAAATCAATCTAAATACGATTCTTCGTCGACACAATTTGTCTTATGTAAATAACGACATTTAATAATACGATCGAAATTTACCCGAAGAAACGCCTTTCAAAGTCAAGCCAATTAATTATCCCCGGAAACCACAAATTTATGTTTTATTTATAAAATAAACCTTAAATACCTGAGAGCGAGGCTTGTGATCGGCCGGCTGTAAATCAGAAGACAGTGCGAAACATCGTCCACTCGAGAAACCGAATTCGGGTGTTCTATAAGCTGTTTATTGAACGTCGCCCCTTGGTTGGTCAAGTGTCTTGGACTTCGTTCTTGGTGGGCCAGTACCTGCTGCGAGCAGGTAAATTACATAAGGAAACCTCATTTTAGGGTTGCAGACAAATGTGAAAAGCCGACTTTCCCTTTACGAGAAAAATTGCTCGACATATTTTATTGACGCGTTAGCCATTTTTCGACGCGCATAAGAAATTGGAAAACGAGTGGCGACAGCGTCACCGCGGAATGAATATAAAATAAGAAAAAACAACTTTCCTTTATTTACTCAACTTCTTATCTTTCTACAGTGACGGATTTCGATTTTCGAATAACAATCAACGCGTCTGACTTTTCCCACCAAATATTACAAATTTTATATTCGAACGCGCGTGATTAATCGCGCGCGTTACACGTGAACGTAATTTATCGTCGTTGCTTTAAAATTCATCGATGCAAATCAGCGACGTTTAATACGAAACTCCGTAAAAACAAACTCTCGGCTTTAATTTTTGATATCGAACAGCGGCCGATTTGTTAGTAAACATGATGAATACGGTTTATGATTTACAACGAATGTGCAGCGTGTTATTAATTTATCAAGCCTGCGATCGCCGCTTCGAGGATACGCAAGAGCCAAGCCGTTTTGGCGCGGGGACAGGTCGATCCTGCCATTCAAAAATATACCACGTCTCGCTAAGTCAATAATTTATAAGGTTCGGATACATTCCTGATTATAATAATTTATGCGCAGCGTATCTTGTGGGTGCTTAGCAGAGTGCTGGAGACACAGCTATACCGGTTTCTATTATTAATAAATTTGAATCGCAATGTCTAACGCGATCGCAGATTTATCTCGGGCGTGACTCCACTCGAGTGGTGGGAGTGACTCAAGTACATTTTCGGAATTAATAAATCTTCCAGCACGATCAATGACGCCTTACATTCGCAAAAATTAGAGCCTTGTTTGTGCTTCTCATTTCGTCAATCGACCATTTTGCAAAACAGGGTAATATTATGCTATAATGTTTGCAATGCGGTGTCTCTTACTTTGATTGAAATATTTTTTCAACTGACATACGTTGTAAAATATATGTAATATTAGTTGTCCCATCGTAATACTGATTTATTAAAAACACATCGAGCTATTCATTTAAAATAATTGTCTTTATTTGTAATAAAAACATTCGCTGTAATCAATCTAATTTTCTTAATTATGCAATCGTTCAACTATTTGTCCACGATTCAAGTCAGTAAATCAAACTACAAGCTTTCTCTCGGCGCAGAACACTATGATTACTACCGACTGTTATTACACTGCAAGCAAATATAAAATAAAATATACAGCTCTCATTAAATGAATCTAAAATTAAAGTCGGATAGATGTGCATGCGAATGAAAAGCCAAAGGGTGAAGGCCAGAGAGAGAAAAAAAGGAGACCATAAGGGGTGGGGAGGGTGGGGGAAGTGTCCGATCAGCGAAGAAAAATTGTTACTTTGGTCCCTAATGGACTAACAAAAATGGGTCGGACGAGGACAGGACAACAAAAGCTCATATGGATATTATGAATGGAGGAGCGGGCGAAGAAGGTAAGGACGGCGGGAATATAATGCACCCACTCGCATTGCATGCGCGTGGCCGTGTCAGAGCGACGAAGAAAGTTGATAGACGATGTCGCGGAGACTAGCAACAAGAAGTGCCGGGCGAGCAAAAAACAGCAGTGGAAGAAAAAAAGTCAAAAACAAAGCGGCTATTCTTTATCTGGCCCGGGGTCCCGGCAACGGCGATGCCGGGCAGCAGAGCGCGGGACAGAAAATTAGCAAAATCCAGGTGGAACTGTCCTTCGTTCTCTCGCCGGGATTTATAAGGAGCGAAGGCAGAATTTATAAGGGGGCTCGGGTTATTTATCGGTTTCGATGGCGCACGCGATACCGTTCCACTCGGATATCGATACGTCGCCCGGGAGAGGACTCACGAAAACGTACTCGTTGGCTGGATACACGCGCGTACCACGGTGTCGTTCGTGCGGCCAGCGCTAGAAAACGGTAAATTGTTAATATTTATACCACCTGAGAGCGAAATCGAGGAGCGAGGAATGTCGAAGGGACGGGACACCCGATAAATCTGCGATCCTGTTACACGAATCCCGCCTTTCCTCATCCGTTCTTAACACACGGCCACTGGCCGGACGGTCTCAAACACAACTGATAAGCGCGCCACCCGATGAAGATGTAATCGCGATAACGAGCCGCGATAACGGTTCGCGCCGAAAAGCTGGGCCAAAGGTGCCGCGGCCGCGGTAGACAACTTTTCGGATTACGTAACCTTACGAAGGACTGGCGGAGTCGAACGACGCGGGCTGCTGCAATTATTAATTACGGTAAATCGATAAGCTCAAAGCCAAGTAGGTACTCCTGTGCCGCGCTTCTAATTATCGCCAGGCTTAGGCGGAAGAAGCCAAGCTGAGGTAAAGGGGTGATGCCACCCCCTTAAATTACGATGCCACCCTCTAATCGCGCATCGACTCATCGGCGAGCGCAATAAGGGTCGCATGCGTGGTCTTGTTTTACGAACACCCAACTTACAGAAACGGGATTGTTAAGTCGTTGAATGTAAGCGGGGGCAAATTATAACAATTACTATATCTTCCTGCCACGCTCATACAATAATAGGTCGCAATACCTACAATTAAATTTTACTCAATTTTCTACCGTTTTTCTCACGTTTATATTTGTGAGTAAGCGAATATGAAATGTGAAGCAGGAATGTGAATTACTCCTACGCGTGTGTCAAAGTTATAATTTAACTTTGAATACATTTTTCTTTGCTTGTTATATTGCACGTAAGACAATGTGAATACTGATTTGCGCTCACTGAAACTTGTCAGTTTAATTAATTAATAATTTTGCTTCCATTATCGAACGATATTTATTAAAAATTGAGTTTCATTACAAGTTATATAATTAGAAATTTAAATTGTGTAATATTTCGTTGATTGTAACTCGAAAAAGAGTCCGTTTAAGCGCAACTTTATGCGATTAAAACTGCAAATCTTTCACAGAAAATTTTGTTATTAAATATTATATAATAAGAACACAACTTTATATAAATAAAAAAAATGCAAATTAATGCATTTCAATCGATTGTTGTAATCTCACTTCTGCTTTCTACACTTGTTTGCTCCATCAGTTATGTATAGTTAATTAAGACATTTCTAGGCAAGGATCGGCGCAACGAATGAACTTGCAGAAGCCCGGTGCATCAAGCCGAAATGGTTGCAATCGCCGAGATGTTTGAATATTAATGACGAATAATAAAAACGGTTGATCGTTGAAAGCTCGCCTCGCCGTGGAATACGGTCCGCGGAATTGGCATTATTCAAATACCGGCATGTCAATCGCTGATAAAAGGACGTAACGAGCACGGCCACGCGGATAATGTCGTCCTCCCGGGGCGCCGTCGCAAAAAATAATTACAAATTGAATAATTTAACCTGCTTATCATGCACAAAAGAGACTTCGTTTTGCGCAAATGGTAAAAATGATCAATATCTCGTCGGGCCGGGTTGCATTGTTCCGCAAAAGAATGGATAATACAAGTTGAACTTGGCTTAATCCGCGAATCGAAGCTTTCATGAATAATTCACGAATCCCCTGCGCTTCTTATTTCCTTCGCTCCTGCGCCCTCACCTATCAGGCTTTTGAATCAAAAACTTTTGAAATGCCCCCGCCTTCTATCCCCCTCCCTCCCCGTCTCCACCCCCCGCCGCCCCTCGTGCTCGCTCGCAGACTTCGGAAAATTTATCGCGCTCACCGGGTATTCAGCGGAGGACTGCGTCGCGGAACCTCGTGACGACACAATGTCGCGCGTTAGTTTTACAACGGGGAGCTAGAGATTCTATTTACTTAAGTGGAAAAAATGTATCGCGCGGCAAAAAGGCGAAAAACAGCCCGGGGAGCCTTTATCCGTCGCGCACGCTTATTATCAACTGAATGCTCGCTCCCGATTCAAATGACCATAAATTATGACAAGCGGGGCTGATCCGGCAGATCACTTGTCTCTTGCGAGCGAATGCGAGGCCTATTTTTACGAATCCTTCGAAGCGTCCACGCTTACGCAGACAACTACGTCACGGCACATAAATTGACGCGACAATGATCCGACACTCGTGGGACAATGATTCTGGCCTTTCTTCGCTTTTCTTGATTCGGCGTGCAACGTCTCAATGTTTTGGCGCACTCAAGAAAATAGATTCCCTTGAGACAGCTGGCAAAAGTGGTTAAATATTCGACTGTGCAACCTACATCATTCCTCCGCATTATATTTCGATCTAAAAATGCACGTATACGAGAGAATGAAAGTTAAATTTCGATGCGGGTCGCCGTCAGGGTCAACCGAGCGTCCTAGACAACGGTTTTCGAGTCATTATTTCAATTTTAAATTCATATTGAAGAACGTGATTGATACGGGTACGCGAGCGACTTGCTTCGCAGACGCCGATTCTACGGAATTAAATCATTCGACGGGAGAACGAACCGCTTGGCCATAGTCGATTGTAAAAATCACATTCAATTGTTATTTATGGCGCCGCTCGGAGCTCGGAGTAAATATTCATGTTGGCGTTAAAGCGACAAAAAGCTGTAGATTCGTCAAAGCGCATTACGTCAATTGCCGGAGCGTTCAATGGTGCGTTACGGGTTAACGGAAGCAGTGGCGTGATGGACAGTGGAACGCGATGAAATTGGATAATGCCACGAGGCTCGGGTGGGATTTTCTGCCGATGGACGGTTGTGTGATTTAGCGGCTCCACAGGTACCCGTGATGCGCGAGCCGCGCTTTGTCGGATCACCGATCACCAATCAAGAAGTCAAGCGATAGTTAAGCGATCCCTAACATCGGCCATAACTCAGCCGAGCGACGCGTAATGCGTCACTCGTGCATTGTCCGATCCCGGGTGTGGTTGGTCCATTGCGTAGGACGATACGTGGACCGCGTTCGCTCGGCTACTTGCACGTCGATGTTAACAAAGCTAACAAAGCCGTTAAAAAATCTGATAATTTAGTGCGATGAATCGACCGAACTTTCCCGAAAATTTCCACATACGAAATACATACGCTTGTTACAGATGATCCTCGATTAAATAGTATTAAATCCAACGTAGACGTTTCTGCCTTAATTGTTGCTGCGGAGAGAATTGCCAAATGTTTCGTTTCATTTTTCCTTTTTCATCGATTCATCGATCACACGAGCAATCTTAAAGAAATCGTATTTTCCGAAATACATAATTTATCAATAAATGGAAGGCATCTGTCGCTTCCAAACCCGCAATCATTAGCCGAGGCTAAAAATTTTTTAATTCGCTACATTATTGAACTTTTTTCTGTAACAGCGAAGATGTCTCGGTCAACGAAAGCAAAATCACATTTTATGACTTGTTTTCGAAACGAACTCGATACGAAGCGTGTTGGTTTGAAACGAAAAAGCAGTGCATGTCGATCGTTAACCGGGACCCCCTTCCGCGTAGTGGCATGTTCTAACAAATGACCCTGCCGATACTTGTCGCTCCTCATAATACGTGTGCTACTCTTCGCCGTGATGTCTCTATACGGCTCGTCAGAGTACCTGTCTGTCACGCAAATAATGTACCAGCCATTCGGGATGTTACCAATTTATTACGAGCGAGCTTCAACGGCGACGTGCTGCTTCTTCTGCGGGAGGAAATCAAGCCACGCTGCGGGAACGAATTGATGTCATATCGACGATTATTAAGTTTCTATATTTATATATAGCTTTCGTTCGTTGAGCAGACCACATTGCACAGGCCAAGATTTGTCAAATTGCTTCGAAGCGGTGACTTTTGAGTTCCCGGGCATAATTAATGGACGGAAATTGAATTGTCAAGTACCTCGAAGAAACATTAACGTATCCCGTATAATTTGACCGTGGAGCTTAAACCATCGAGATGAGGTATCTATTTATCTAGTTAACACTTTATTAAGTGATAGCGATCTCATTCCAGAAACTGAAAGCGAGGGAATTTTAATTTTCGAGTATAACAGATTCGTGTGAAATTCGAATTCACTGAAACAAAAGAACGTGCCGTATAGGCTGCTTTTAATTGCTTTCAGACTAAAATCAATTCAAACAATGGACAGATCTTCGTAAATAAACGACGTTTTAACTAACACCGACAGTTTGCTATCGGCAGTAGGTCGTAAGTGGACATTTTCAATGTAAGGGATGAAACAAAAATGTTTTAGATGCGTTTTTTTTAAATAATATTGAGTCGAGTGTAGTTAATTTTTCATTAATACCGATTTTTTACTACATAATTTTATTTCTCTTTAAAAACAAACAATGTATAATGAAATATGACCCTCTCAAGTGCATTAAATAGAAAACATTGAAATGACTGAATTACGTACAAGGTTATCAGAACCAACACTGTTTTTCGAACAAGGACATTGAGTTTCTTATTACAAGAGGAGGTGTCATTATTTGGCTGTTGAAGAACTGCGCGAGAAATTGAGGAGCAAATAGTAATTCTTTATACCTGACGCATTCACACATACAGCAGGTCGCGCGGTAAACACACTTGTATTACAAGCAAAAATTTGCACTCGGCAGTCGTCCTTTTTGTAAACGGATTCCCCTGCACGCGGACTCGAGCATCGCTTTTCGGGCCAAAACACGTTAAGGAAATAAAAACGAATGATCCCGCGGCTTTCGAGAAAGCGCGCTTCGGGGAAGGAGCGCGACACTGCAGCGCATTCTGGCACGCATGGCAGTTGTCCAGATTGGTATTTGATAGGACGTGGACACGTAGGCGACGTATACGCGGCCACGGCAAAGATTAGGACGATATAATTACGGCATTAACATAAGTCAGCGGGCAGAGACAGCGGCGGAATAGTAATCGCGTCGGACACGTGCACGCGGTCACGTGGTCGCAGCCATCTTGTCCGCGCGGATTCTCGAAAGTGCGCGGCTATCAAATGCCGGCAGATAGTTATCGGCTGACTCGCGGACGAAAAGAATCGAGCCGCTTCGTGATCCGAAGAAGAATTACTTTTCGCTTAGGCGACGCCCCGCGTTAACCATCCCTTATCGCGATCCGAGCGAAACGCGCGCGGCAATAATTTTCTTTCGTGTGCAGCGCGGCTTTTGACTAATAGCGCGGACCCGGGATCAAATTGATTACTTCTTAGGAAACAATTAAGCCGCTATTTTCACTCAGCATGCACATTTATTCAGAGAAAAAAATGTCATTGAATCAAGAACAAAGTTAGTGTAGAACGATGAATTTTCAAACAATAACAACGTGATCTTGAAGTAACAAGAAAAAATATTCGATAATTTTTTATTGAATGTGTTACTGAGACAGTAATTTATATTGGCTTTGAAAATTTAATCATATATCGGAAAATGAAATTAAATCGAATCTGATTTCATCGATAAAGTGAATCGATTTGTGCAGTCCAGATCTAGTGATATTCGATTCGTTGTTTCTCAAAATCGACTTTGTTTTCTTTTCGCTCTTTACTTTACGCTTAAGTTATTCACCGATTTAAACATTGATAAACATAAATGTTACAACGCGAATTCCTCGAACAATCGATAAATTAAACCCCGGTCACATTTATTTCGAGAGGTGTTAAGAACCGAAGATGAAGTCCCCATCGGCGAATAAAACGAAAGTGTTAAGGGGACTCGGGTTCCACGGTCATAGATTATTAGAAACTACAGGAGAAAATATAATGTTTCGGCTTTGAAGATGCTTCGATAACACGGAATCAATGTGTACTTCTCTCGGGGGAAACGAAAAAAGTCCCGCCATAAATTTGACGGAATTCATGGAGATACGGCCTTGCCGAAGTACACAAC
>JABFOV010001785.1:10812-23072 GCA_022817685.1 Aradophagus sp. ZL-2020 | reverse complement strand
TAAGGGAGCTCCGGTGGTGTGGGAGGGGTATAAAAGACACGGAGGGCCGACCCCCCGGTTAATGCCCGGCGGCGGTCCCCGGGTTTTTAACAAAAGTACATTACATTTTTCTTGGGGTAGAGCGGCCCAGAGGCCTTGGAAAAAAATGTCGGTTACCCCCCCCCCCCCCCCCCACCCTCTCCCCGGGCGCTCCCGACGTCTTGATGCATTCGTTACACGCAAGTGAACGGTAGTTAATTAGCCTCCTCGACCCCAAATTATGAAATATCGACGAGGACGACGAAATAACGGTCGGCGATTCGTTTATTTTATTCTCCTTTAATTGTTGCGTTTTACGCATCGCCAATTTTTTTTACACTTGCCGTTCGAAATTTCGAAGACTGATATCGCGAGAGGATGCTATCGCAGGTTATACTTCACGGAAATCTTAAACGTTTCCGTATCCGCGGAGAAATTCTTCCATGGATAGTTTTTGCTATCGAATCGCGTGTTATTAGAAACGTTATTACATGTTTGCTTTTAAATATAAACGTTAAAACGTTTTTGTGACCTTTGTAATAATATTTTTATTTACGATTACTTTGAGATATAATGACCTTCACTGTTTTAAAGATCAAAATAAACGACTCGTTGACAAAGAAAGAAATAAACGAAACATATTTACATTAGATTCGTCCTTGACCTTGGTCTATAGCTTCGAAATTCGAAGAAGTATACAAACCGCGTGTTGACAAACCATGTGTACTCGCAATCGTTCGAAAAGTTACGTCCATTTGAAAATCGAAGAGTCAAATTGAAGTGATCTGGCAAGTGATTTCGCATAATTCGACAATACATATACACGACGACAAACGGCGACATCCGGTGACCTTTAAGATTCACTTTCGACGCGGACATGTTCAATGTCGCGTCGATATGGTGCGTATTCACTCTGGATCGGCATATTGATCGAGGACAAGTCGTGCCACGAATCACAACGCGAGTTGCACTCAACGATTTTTGTGAACAAATCACTTAAGAGGATGACGTATTGAGAAACTGTGAAAGATTCCTGCATTACCGATATTCAAGTATTTTTCATTAAATAATCTTTTAATTTAAATTGACATTGAAAGTAAAGAGAACGGATCGATTGTCTCTTAAATCTTCTTCAATTTCATTTGAAATACTTAATTTTTAAGACAATACTTTGTACAAAAACCTTGCCGTAGTTTTTGACATGGTTTACCTAACCTAAAAAGTGTAGGTAAAAACTAGGGGAAAGTTTTCTCATAAACCATTATCTAAAAAATTTATTCTCTTGGATGGAATCAGAGGAAATTCAATAAACAACCGATCTGTTCTCATTGTTTTTCATTGTTGTACGTCATTTTCGTATGACTGGCAATATTGTCGTTTTGGCGCCAATTTCAGAATTCAAACTTCGTATTCCCATTAGGGATGTTCCAAAAAAAGAAAAATATCGATATTCGACAGTATCGATATTTAACAAAATTAATAACGATATTATGATATATTGACTTTAAAATATCGATATTATAATTATCGATATTTCAAGATTGCTTTATTTTATTTATTAAATGCAATCCGTTATTGAATATTTTAAATCTTTTATGGAATTATATATAATATAAAAAAGTAATATAATATATAATAAAAATTGTTAAATTACAATTTAAATCATGTATATTATTTATTATTACATTACTTCCAATACTTTATATATTATATTGAAATAAGTCATTATTTATACTTAATTAATAGAATATCAAATTTCCATACCTTAAAAAGAATATCGATATTGATAATATCGTAACGTTTAAATATTGATACAGATATCGATATTTTAAAGCGAAATATCGATATTTTTTATATATCGATATGGTATCGAACATCCCTAATTCCTGTTCGTCATCCTCTTAACATGCAAGGGAAATGAACGTGGGACGGAGGTACGACTCATTCAAAGTGGAAGTAATAAAACATTTGAACAAGGTGAAAATATGTCGAGCCAACAAGTTTTTTTTTCAAATGTAGGAGACTAATGATATTCAAATATCGATGTACATGTCGAAATTAGGGACATTCGATATATCGATTGTTAAACCTAAACGAGATATATCTAAATAATATTAAGCGAAATCACGATATACGACGATTGATTTATTTTGAAATTTCGAAGTCGATCGAGATTTTTTAACTTCGTGAAGATGATGCCGCAATTCGATATCTCGCATCAGGTACGAAATTTCGAGATGTTGCGTTTGATCCAATATCGATAACGTATCCAATATCGATCGTTGTCGATCGACAAATCGAATCGAACATTATTGGTCGATTTTTCGATATTTTGCACACCCCTAATCGAAATATTTACTGAATTTGTCTCATATTACCGTGTATTTGATTCAACATTTAACGAAATTATTAATTTCAAATGTTTTTCAACGTATAACTAAAGAAGAAATTTAATAAACGAATCGGAAATCATCAAAATGAAGTGCCGGGTAAATGTGGCCGTTATAAAATCGTTATCGATTAAGTAATCGGATGACATCCTTGTAAAATGAAATGACGTCATTATGATAAACAGCGAGATATTATTTATTGATAAACGATGATGCACGGAATTACTAGGCGCACATTCCTCTGAAACGATAGGAATAAAAATTTAACGCCTACCCCGACCCCCGTCCTCCCTGACGTGCGAAAAAAGGACGAATGAACGGTCGAGGCAATGGCTGAGTTATTTTCCTACGATCATAATGTTTCCATCGGCGAACAATGGTCAATTGTTAAACGTACAAATGCATCGCGATCTCGATATATCTCGAAAGATATTTGTTTGTTGCAAATAATTGCTTCTGTATAAAGTAAAGAAACGATTTTCGCCAGTAAATTAACTCCTTTTTTTTCAATTTTAACTAATGATGAAAGGGAGAAAAATTTATCGATAGAAACAGCCAGTTTCGTTGCGTCGCCATTTTTCTTGTAAATGTTCGCCATTGAAACGTAGAAAAGAAAATGATGTTTGATAAGTTGTGTGTAAAGTCGAACTGAAAGAAGATAAAAGGAAAAAAATATAGAACGGTCGCGCTGGAGTTGCTAACTTTGTTGGGACAGTGTTGATGCACTTCTTAAATTGAGTTCAACTTTTCAACATTTCCTTAGTTTACGCGGTGTTCAAAGTGAGAAGAGAACGGGTGATTGTAATGTAAGAAGAAAAAATAAAGGCAGTCTTAAGATGAAAAAAAAGTTGTATTTTGTTTAAATGGAAATTTTTATTTGAAAAAGAAAAAGAAAAAGAAAAAGGAAAATTATAATAATAATGAGCATAATCTTTTTTGGCGGAAAACCACACTGAGAAAACGATATCGTACAATATGGATTGTAAAATTTCCAGCATGCTGATTAGTGGAAATGAAGCAATCTATCGATATCATTGGCTGAAATTAGTTACGATATGATATCGTAAATAGTTAACTATATGCGATTGTCCACGTTACAATATATGTTGTGGCGGTTACCATATGGTTTTCTCAGTGCAGCAATTTATTCATCACCTTCGTATGAAATTACGACTTTTTTGCGTAGAAAATTAAGTAAACAATCAGTTTTTGACAGAAAACTATTAATTTCCGATTTACCACTTCATTTCAAAAATTCGCTAATACAAAAAGAGATAAATTGATCATAAACTCTTCTTTTTTTACGGCAGAAAAAAGTATATTCAGACTTTGTCAGTCTTTAAACATTCCATATCTTAAGACGAGAAAATAAATAAATGAAACCTTTTGGCGGGAAAATTCGAATTCGTAGTACTAAAAAATAAATAAATATAAACATTTTGACGGTAAAATTTTAAATTCACACTTTGTCATCGTTCCTTAAAACTTCAATTTTCTAAAAAAAAAATAAAAAAAAAATTAATAAGTACAAAATTGTTTGGCGGGAAAATCGTCATCTGAAACTTTGTGACTGCTGTTCGGAATGACGATCGCCTTGTAAATCGGTCGGATCGAAATCGCGGGTCACGAGGTGCGATTAAAGCATCAAGCCAAACCTGGCGAACGACGGCACCGCGCGCTCTTCGTCTGATTGATGCTCCGGCAACGAAGGCACGATAAAAGTGCGACTCGCAACGTGTACACTTGAAAATATTTCAGCCGCGGCTTCGCGCGCCTTTTTTCCCCCCCCGCTCGATTATCGTCCGAACGAAATCGTTGCCATAAATATCGCCTGGCACTTTGACGGATGCGAGCAGTTTCGATTGTTAAGATTTATCTTCGTTCGATGCAACATGACGGGAGGGGAATTTGAAATCGAAAGCGGGGAGAAAAATTACTGTTTACTCGAAACAAAAGCAAAAGCAAAGTAGTCTGCCGTGAAATTAAAGGTACTTTCTGCAAAAACGATCGATCGATGAACGCTGCGCGTGTTCGCGTAACATTCATTCGACTTTTATTGAAAATCATTTTCAGTCGTCGAAATTCAAAGCGTGCCTTTTTTCTTAAAAACGGCCATGTCAAACTCCTTACAAAATCATTTGCATTAATTTTCTTATTTGCATTATTAATAAGCAAATGAATAATGCAAGCACTGACGTTCGTTTTCACTACAAGCTTTACTTTTTTAATTATTTTTTTATTATTATTTTATTACATATGTTCCGTTAATAAAATAACCATAACAGTAACAGTAACAATAACAATAACAATGACAATAACAATAACAATAACAATAATAATAACAATAACAATAACAACCACAATAACAATGACAATAACAATGACAATAACAATGACAATAACAACCACAATAAAAATAACAATAACAATAATAATAACAATAACAACCACAATAACAATGACAATAACAACCACAATAAAAATAACAATGACAATAATAATAACAATAACAACCACAATAACAATGACAATAACAATAACAACCACAATAATAATAACAATTACAATAACAATTACAATGACAATCACATAACAATAACAATAATAATAACAATCAGAGTAACAACAATATTATCGATTACTATTATGCATTATTTGTTTGTAGTAACTATGAAGGATGTATCTTTTCATCATTTCTAACGATTGAAAAAATCGCAGTATTTGCATTGTAATCGTCGTTGAATTCAAATGAAAATATAAAGTTCAAACGGCCGTTCGTAGGATCGAATTGAAAAAGTAGACTTGTCGAACAGGATGTTCTCAATAAGAGCAACCCCCCACCCCGTCGGCCGTTGAGCCAGCACTTTGCACGGTCTGACCTTATAAAATCAATCAGTGGTGAATCACTGAACCAAAGCGCGAAAAAATTGACGACGGAAACACGCGCAGATACGCGCAAACAAAAATGTTATTATCTGCGATAAGGCTGTTTCAGGTGCAGCGCGCGTTTGCTTTGCATCGTCGACGAGAGATAAAGTTAATTGAATTATTGCTCCGACTGATGACCGCCATTCTTTCAATGATTTCAGTCTTTTAAGCAGGTAATTGAGTCAAGTGCGCAAGCTACCGGCCAGCCAGGCGGATGAGATTCGAAAATTGGCGCCAAAAGTCCGAAGGTAACGCATTAGTTGAAACAACGTTGATTTCACGTTTCGGAAATCGTTGAATCACAGTCGACCAAGCGTAGCAAAAAAAGAATCTACGTCGCTTTAAAGTTGTGGAAATCGTTGAATAACGATTGATCAAGCGTTGTGAGAACGTTGAATCAACGTTGAATTAATGTTGGAATGTCAGTTAATTCATTGAACGAATTAAAGTTGATGAACAATTGAATCAAAGTTGAATCAACGTTGTAATTAAACGTAGAATCATGACTGACAGTCAGTTGAATCAAGGTTTAATTAACGTTTGCGGTTCAACGTGAAATCGGAAAAATGTCTGATATATAACACACATTTCGCAGACTGTTAAAGTTTGATCGTCAACATTAAATCAAGCATGATTCAACGTTCAACCGGCAACGTTGAGTCAACTTTGATTTTACTCTATATCAATCCTAAATTAATAATGTGTTATCAACGTTGACTGAACCTTAATTCAACGTTTATCAACACTGAATCAACGTTACCGTCAACGTTGTCTCAACCTTGACGTAACTGTGATTCAGTTATTTATCAACTCTGATTCGATGTTAGACCGTCAACATTAACTCTGTTCAGTATCAATTGACATTCGAAGGTTGATTCAACGTTTTCGCAACATTCCACCTAACGTACCGAACCCTTACAGATTGGAAGTATGAGATATAATCGATAGTATTTTAGAAAATCGATTTATCAAACCTGTTGAACAGTCGATTTCGATTAATCGACCATAACTAATCGATTGATCGATAATCAACGAATTTTATAATTTTTTTTTTTCAATGATATCAAGATTTAAAAACCAATATAGACATGCCAATAGAAAAGTTAGCTATGACTATTCGTTTTAAAAACGATCTATTTTCCGTTTTTTCAACTTTTAAATGGCACCACCAGATGTCTCCGGCCATAAATTTTGACACGAAGACCAATGGAGACAGGCGATTGAAATGGAAATTTATGGCAGGAAAAAGTGTTGATTGTTTTGAGATTGAAGGGACCACCAACCTGCACGAAAACTTAGTATAGGATATCAAGGGATAGAGGGCGCCACTGCGCGACTGGCAATTGTTACTTTTCGAATTGAAAGTCGTAAAGTAAATCATGGCCGTCGAAGGGAGAAGAAATATCGCGTCGAATGACTTGTCGCGCGAATAAGACCGAGCTCATTTCTTGCCGGCGTCGAGCAGTCGCGGCCATTTTTGCGCGCGACGAGCCGCGGTAATTACGCCACCTGTAAACAAACGCGCCAACAATGTCGAAAGAAAACGAGCGGCCCGCAAAAGAAAACAAAGCGGTAATGAGGCTCGCCAGGTGCGCCGTCTGGCCGCACTAATTGCGAATTATCAATTGTTGCCGGCAATGTCATTTTTATGGCGCACCGACGCACGGTGCTTGATTGGCGTATCTGACGAGTTTTCGAGCCAACTGACCTCGATCTCATTTTCGTCTGGAAGTACGAGCTTAGGCTCGAGAATGGGGCTTCGTATCTCGGCCGGCGATCTACTTACGGTTCATCCGGATCAACGGGCGGAAAAGTCAGTTTTTCCCGTCAATTAATTTGCGCGGGAATTTTGAATTTCAAAAACCACTCTCTGCTTTTTTCGACAGTTCTAACTTAATTCTCGCGAGAAATTGGAAATTTTCAACTCGTTTGATATCATTCTTCGCGCCGTATAATTTTCGCGAGAAATTCAAATTTTATCAATTAATTGAACATTCTTTTTTCTTTAATTTTTTTTCTCAAGAATGAATCGATGAATATATGTCAGTTTGCTTATCCCATATCTGTTTTGAAAAAATTTATCAATATTATATCAACGTTATCGCACTTCCAATTGTTTATCAAATTAATACATTGAAATAGTAAACAGCTCTAAATCAAATTGAACAATCATAAGATTTTACTTGAATAAACATGTTTCTGGAACAAAACTGGAACAATGATTTCATCCAGACGTTAAGTGAGATAGTGACAGATATCTGATTCGAGATAAAAAGGCGACGTTAATTTGCCGACTTTGGCCCTAATAAGCGGCACGGTCGCATCTTGCTCCATGTGCGTGCATACAATTAATTATTAAACAAGGACCTCTCACGTACGACGTCTCTCGGACATTTCAACTACATTCGTGTCGCACGGAATATGTTACTAATATTTGGAATTGTGTTATCTAAACTGCGGTTGATTTTTACTTCTAAGAATAATAAAAAGCATTAATGAAAATGATAAAAAGTGTTTTGGAAGAAAATTGCGAGAAACGGCATTGCGAATTGAACTCGAGTCTCAATGGTTTCGTAAAATTTTTCGTTAAAGATTGATACGCGCCTTTTTCATGAAATTCTGTTATTTACAATACTTTTTGATGAAATCAAAAAAAATAAATTTATAATTTTTTATTTGTTTGTTCATACTTTTACGCATTATCTACAATTATCAATTTAAAAATGACAAATTTCGCGCTTATTTCAAAGACCAAGCTCCACGGAGCAATCTCATTGGATAATAAAAGCGTTACTCTCAACTAACTTCAGGGTTTTATCAACTTTATTAAGAGGGAGAGGGATTGTTTAATATACCAATGTCAATCATTGTTTAATGTAAGAATTATATTATTTGATTAAAAAATGTTTTAGGTTGGTAGTTGTGTTATGTTGCAAGAGCCACCAACGTAAAACGTACCTTTTCCGAATCAAGTACGGCCGTTAACCTGTCGAGAAAATTAAATACGTTGGCAAACCTGATTAATTTGTCGATTTAACTGGATAAAGATATTTGGCGGGAAGATCAACAATTCAAATTTCGCCATTTATTTCATCCGTTTTTCTTCGTACGTTCATTCCTTAATCCGATTTGATATTGTCTTCTTCAAAAGAAGAAAATCATCACCTGAAAAAAAATCAGCAATTCAAAATTCGCCATCCATGTTGTCCTCTCAACTCTCGGTACATTAATTTCCTAACCTCAAAATCTTTCAATTTCGTCTAAAAGTTGTTTTTCTTTGAAACTGATGTTCAAAGTTCCGTAATTTCTTCACTGAAAACTTACTTCGGCAGATGGCGCCAGCGTCGATTGCAGGCGGGATTCGGTGTCGAAATTTTCGCGGAACTAATCGGACGCGATAAATCATTGGAAAAGAACCGTCGCGTCGGCTAAAGCCTGAAAGAAAGTGAGAAGTGACGTTTGATTTTGCGGATTGCGTCGGATCGCGCGTGTCGCAATCGGGAGCGGTCCGCGGGCGTAAAAGACAATTGCGCAACTTAATGAAGAGGCCGCGTGGCGGCGCTCGCGCGCAATTATTTCAAATTAAACGGCCGACCATTTTCGCCGGCGAATTGTGAAATTTCGTACGCGAATTCCCGCCGCCGAGCGAGCGAATTACGTTAATCCGTGTTATTGCGCGTCGTGACGCGCGCCACTGTAATGGCGACAATGAACCGAGCATTCGTTAACCGCCACCTCGCGGGTTTCCGTGTTAATTTATGTATTTTCAATCTTCGTATAATTACACTGGCGCTCGTTTATTGTGTTGCTTTTGACAGGAAAACATAATGGACGTCAAAGTTTTTCCATCGAAAAAGATTTTTTTACAACGTAACCTTAAAATTCTAAGTAAAACCTGCTCAGAAGACTTGTTATTTTGTAGAGTTGCAAAAATTACCCGCAAAATGCCCCAAACACCAGATGGCGCTGATGTGTTGTTTCGGGATTATAGATTAACATAATCTCAAACTGTTATTTGTTAGTTTGATGATTGTTGTTGATCATGATTTTATCATATACGATACGATGTACATAAATTTCAAGTTAAATTTAGTTATGTCAAAATAGCGAATCGAAAATGGCCGAATTTCTATAAATATTTTCTATTTTATCAAACTCAATATAAAAAGATATTTTTAATCGCTGAACAAGAATTTACCTAATTACTGGTAAACTTAAAATTTTGTATAATCCAAGTTTGTTAAAAAAAAAGTGAATTGCCAATTTCTTCGTTTGCTATATTTTTCGCCATGTTATCCGCCATGTTGAATTTGGTAAATCAAATTTCAGATAACTCGTTTCTTATTTTAATAATGAGAATGAAGTTTTCCAATCAAAAAAAGTAAATTCAAAGGGTAAACTCAAAGGGTTAAAACAAATATTTGTATAATTTCCCCAATCATTAAAAAATCAAAAAATCAATTCAAGCTTTCAAAAATCTTATATTATATTTTTTCAAATATTATATTATATGTATTCAATACATAAATTTATAATAAGTCAATTATTCTTACATCAAGCGGACGCCTCTTGCTACAAAAATAATCCTCTTGTCAGTAAAATAACTCTCGGGTCAAGCGGATGTTTCAAGATTACAAAAACAAAATATTTCAGTCATTTGGATAGTTCTCACAAATATCCGCATAGTAAACATCACTATATACATTAAAAAAAAAAAAAAAAAAAAGAAAAAAGCTTTTCTACGATCAATTTCACCTTGAAGCAGCGATACATTATCGGCTCTGTAATTAACGCGAAAGATAATGCCGCCGATATCGTTTGCGACACATGCAGCGCAGCTTAATTTTACTTCCCTCGTTTTCGCCGCTTTGAACATTCACGCCGCGTATACGCGATCCACAATTTAATGAGGGACGCAGCCACTTTGTCCTTCCGTGCGGTGGCGCGCGGTGTAACGTATCTTGCAAGCCGCACGTGACGGTTTTGCCGAATTTCAACGTTTTCGAGGTAATTTAATAACTCGACGATAGGATGTATGCACATTGTATATTTGTTTATTAAGTCAACGGAATGAATACCTTTAATGGGGCGCTGTTAAAAAAAGACAGGAAAATCCATTTGTGTTAAGCGGATTATTCTCGGTGCAAGCGGATTTTACTTATTAGAAGAATAATCAACTTTTTGAAACAAAAATTAGTATAATAAATAATTTTTCGCAATGATATCACAGTGATGTCGCAGTGACATCACAAGCGTACACATGGGATTTACGTGTGAATCGCTATGTGATATCACTGTGATATCACGCGGTTATAAAAGAGAAATTTTATCGAGGTATAATAGTGATATCTCATTGTGATAAAAGTTCGATATCACCGTCATATTAAAGTAATTTCAACGTGATGTCATACCGTTGTCATAATGATATCGTGGTGATGCATATGTGATATTCTTGAAAAATATGTTTTTATTTTCAACTACGCTGTGTTCATCATAATGATTTCATCATGTGATATCGCTGCGATATCACACCGTGATATGAGAGAAGTTTCATCGAAATATAATAGTGATATCCCTCCGCTATATCATTTGCACATTAAAGTGATTTCCCTGTGACATACGATATCATAATGATATCATATATAGACGCAAATGTGACATGACTGGAAATTATATACTCATTTTCAACTACTTTGTGTTCACGATTATGATTTCATCATGTGATGTCGTTGCGATATCAGGCAGCGATAAAAGAGAAATTCCATTAAGGTATAACAGTGATATCCCTCTGTGATACCACATTTATATTACCGAGATATTAAAGTGATTTCATTGTGACGTCATACGGATATCATGATATCACATGGTGATACAAATGTGATACGCTTAAAAAATATATTCTTATTTTCAACTACTTTGTATTTATCACAATGATTTCATCGTTGTGATAAATCGTCATGTGATGTCACAACGATATCACACAGTAATATAAAAAATTGCATAGTCATATCATAGTGACATCACACTGCGATTATTACAATATCACCGTCATATTAAAAAGATTTCACTGTGACTTTGTAGTGATATAGTTTTTGATTGATGATAATGTAAATAAAAAGGGTGTACTCCCGTGTAAATAAATAAAT
Organism: Aradophagus sp. ZL-2020; assembly: GCA_022817685.1. Taxonomy (NCBI): domain Eukaryota; kingdom Metazoa; phylum Arthropoda; class Insecta; order Hymenoptera; family Scelionidae; genus Aradophagus; species Aradophagus sp. ZL-2020. The sequence continues at coordinate 11,590 of JABFOV010001785.1, read as the reverse complement.
AAATAAATAAATAAATAAATAAATAAATAAATAAATAAATATGTCATAACATCACACGGATATTTTTACCAAAATAAAATTCATCTTAGACTACGAACAATGATATCATGCGGATATCACTATGAACAATAATAAACATTACTCTGATATCACGGTGATATCATTGTGAAATCGTCGTGTGATATCACTGTGACAACACAATAAAAAAGCTGTGATATCACTTCATGATATCGCAGTAATATCTGTGATTAAATGTAAAATACGCCTTTAAAAATAATATCACTGTTATATCTTCGTAATATCATTGTGACAATTCTGTTTCCGTGGAAGTCGAAATATTTATATTATTTCTCCATCATTTTACTCAACTGGAAAAATAAAAAGTTTAATCAGTGTTGCGTTCAACGTTGAAAACACATTTGAAGGTCAGTAATACATAAACATTAAAATGGAGAACAAATTAGAAATGTTTATACTTGCTGTTAATTCATTTCTTTTTCAATCAATTTCGACGTTTGTCTTTTAAACGTATTTTCAATATTGTTTCCAATACTGATTTAATTATTTACTTTTTTATTTTCTTTTTGTTTTTTTTTCACATTTGTTTATTTTTATTTTTATTTATTTATTTATTGAAAATATGATTATTAAATATTATCTTAACATAATAATAAAAAATTAAGTTAAATTTATTATTTATAATTAATTTTGTATATTAATAAATAATTCACTCGATTGAAATAAGAATCTAGGCTTTTTAAAACGAAAAAAGAAAAAA
>JABFOV010001785.1:0-10712 GCA_022817685.1 Aradophagus sp. ZL-2020 | reverse complement strand
ATATTATCTTAACATAATAATAAAAAATTAAGTTAAATTTATTATTTATAATTAATTTTGTATATTAATAAATAATTCACTCGATTGAAATAAGAATCTAGGCTTTTTAAAACGAAAAAAGAAAAAACATAAAAATATTAATACTTAAATCCTATTGATTGTACACAGAATTTTTAAATAATCGAAAATGAAACACTTTTATATCAATATATTCTGTTTTATCATTTTCAACATTTCCCGCCACATCGCTTGCCTCATCTAGTAATTTTGTTTTTCCAACAACCCTGACGTTCAACGAATCACAAAAGCCGCGTAAAATTTAAAATCAACATCGTTGAAAGAGTTCATTTTTCGTTGTCACAAACAAGTCAATTGACACACTCGAGCCTTTTTTCTTTTTAAAAAATTGTCTTCAAAAAAATTAAAAAAATGTTTTAAAAAAAAGGCAACTTTGAAAACACGCATTGTTAATTGCCAACGTACAAACATTTATGAAAACATGTTCACCTTAGAGTTGTCACCTTTTTGAGGTTAGCCGAGATAAATACTTGGGTCCGTGAGGCGTATGCGCGAAAGTCCGGTCGCGGACGAAAAAGTGACGTTCGGCGAGGGAAATCGTCGGATCGAATTCGGGCGTCCCTTTGCCGACGCGACGCTTTGATTTCAAAGTTCGGAAAGTGATCGATCGGCGACTCCCGGCGCGTCAGAGATGGGTACCGCGGGCTGCGAAAGCACCAATTATGCTATCCCAAGAGTCCCACGTTTCTAACATAATGAGCACCTGGAAGCTGGTGCAGCGAAGATGCTACGATCTCCTCTCCAACAAGTATTCCCTCCTGATCATCTTAATCGCTTTCACCTGCATCTTCATTGGGATCATTCACTTTGGAGAGGTTAGAATTTCGTTCACTACTTTTTGCAAATATCTTAATTTTTCGACAAAAAGAAGATATCATTTTCATAAATACAATTTTTTTTGAGAACAACAACAAACGAAAACAGCATGAAAAATAAACAAACACAATACTAAGAAAAAGGAAAATTTATATTCCTCTGTTTGGTAAACAACGAAAATGTAAACAAAAACAGGAGAACCAAAGCCATAATAGAAACGATAAATGAAAGAAATGATATTATAAACAAAAACAAAGTGAAAATATTATGTATTGTAAAATTGAAAAAAAAAATAAAACAATTTTTGTTTGTTTGTTTTTTTTTAGGTCTTTGTTTTGATCTCTTTATTCTATTTATAAAGCAACAACAAAGTAATGATGTTCTTGTTAATAAACAAACACAATCCCAAGGAAAAGGAATCCAAAAGAAAAATTATATTCCTCTATTTGGTAAACAACGAAAACGTAAACAAAAGTAGGAAATGAACCAAAGCCATAATAGAAACGACAAATGGAAGAAAAAAACAGTATTAACAACAAAAACAGTGAAAATATATACTGTAAAAAAAAAAAAAAAAAAAAACAATTTTTGTTTGTTTGTTTTTTCAAAGACGTTGTTTTGATCTTTTTATTCTACTTATAAATCCACAATAAAGTAATAATGTTTTTATTAATATAGACAAAATTAAATGTTGTCATAGATGTAATAATGTAGCTCTTATTTACATTAAAGATTTATGTTACATGGCGACGTTTTGGTCATAAATGTGACCATGCTCAAGCCTGCAATAATTTCATTGCGATGTAATATACGTAATATATAATATATAATTTTCTAAACAGGTCTGGATTGCTTGGAGCAAAGAAAAATATGCAGCGGTCTTTCATTCCTTCAACAACAACATTCTTGGAATATCATTTCAAAAGCAATTATGCCAGCATGTGCCGATTGACGTGGTTTATACATGGGTCAATGGTTCAGACCCAACTTTTCTGAAAAGTCTTCAGCAATATGTCTCGGTTTTGGACATAAATGCAATTGCTTCCAGATTTAGTGATAAAGATGAATTGAGGTAATACTTACAAATACAATAATTATGTTTACACTTAACAATTCATCTATCTTACTTATTTAATGATTGTTTTAAATTATTTGTATTCTTTAGGTATAAAGAAAGCTACTTCTCGCAGCTACTTCTGAAAAATGATGCTTTTGAAGGTTTAATCTTTATTAATGAAATATAATTAAACAATATGTAAATAAATCAAAGGATGTACATTATTAACGGAAATGAAAAATTTACTTACAAAAAATAAAAATATTTAATTTTTTTCCATAAAATTATTCAGTGGATAATAGAATTAATTTTGTATATAAAATTATATTGAATTTTATTTTTTTACTAATAAACGTTGAAAATATCGAGTGTAAGTAAAAACTATCATTTTTCAATAACTTTGAGCTGCAGATATAGAATATTTTACATTTTAATTTTGATAAATCAATCTTGTTTTGATAAGTCCAATTTTCCTTTTTATCAACAAACAAACAAACAAAATTTTATTTGTCTTAAATTTACTGTAATTACAGGTAAACATGACTCTAATATGAATATTTTTTATGTTTTAGGTATTCTTTAAGATCTCTCGAACTTTACGCCCCTTGGGTTAGACATGTTTATATTGTTACCAATGGCCAAATCCCCAGTTGGTTGGACATGGATAATCCAAGAGTGACACTTGTCACGCACAGTGATATTTTCGATGACAAAAGTCATTTGCCAACGTTTTCTAGTCCAGCTATTGAAAGTCATATTCATAAGTATGTCTTTAGAAAGAAAATGATTAAATTACAAAATGACCGTAGAATCTTGCCTATCTCACCAAGACAATGTCACTGGTTTCTAGCTAGCGAAAGAATCCCGCCAACTTGTTATGGAATAAAAAATATTTCAAATTTTAACAATATAATAATAATACAATAATAATATAATATAATAACATAATATCATATAAAAATGAATTATATCATTTTGAAAAGCGTTGTCTAGGTGAATAAAATTTAGTCAGGCGAAATTCTACTGTAATATAATTTTTAGAAAATCAATTCCATCATAAATATTGTCGAATAATTATTGAGATAACATCATTATTTATTTTTTGCAGAATTCAAGATCTTTCTGATTATTTTTTGTACTTTAACGACGATGTGATACTCGGTGCTGAAGTGTGGCCAGAAGATTTCATAACTCACGCAACTGGACAAAAAGTCTATCTGGCTTGGTGGGTTCCCGATTGTTCAGACGTTTGTCCTTGGTCATGGGTCAATGATGGTGCTTGTGATCCAACATGCAATACGACTTTATGTGAATTTGATGGTAAAATTATGGAAAAAATTATGATTGAGTATATTTACAATCATTCTCAAATCCCGTTGAGAGAATAATTAATTCATTAATCATTAATTATTTTATAATGATTATCTTTTCCTGTTTAGTAATATTTTTATTGATTATTTTTTATGCATTTATTTGTATAACATACTAATCTTATCAATTTTATTCACGTACCAGGTGGCGACTGTGACGAAAAACCCGAACCCACGGAAGAAATAGAAATTCTAAAAGAGGACCAAGATTATCCTTACAAAATCATCGAGCACCTCAACTTAAAACCCCAAAGTGAGATGATCCTCGACATGATCTTGAAAACGCGTCTTTTGAAAAACCAGACGCGCCCACTACCAGCCAAAAACTTGACCGACGTTAGCGCCACCAACGACACTTACGAGCAACTGATGGGTCTGCTGTTCGCCACAAAAAGCAGCCAGATTGCCGAAACGAGCCGAATAAATCCTTACAAAATGATGTACATAAGCAATCGGACCGAGAAAAAGGAAAAACCGAAAAAGTACCTGAACGACGATATCATCAACCTGGTTCACGTGAACGATTCAGCCAAGACCAACAAGCTGAGATTGGTGAACAAAAAGAGCAAATCCAGGGAATTGGACACTTATGCCGAGAGTCTATTGTACGTCAATAGAATTTATAACAAGTTCTATGGTTTTGAAAGAAGGCGAGTGCCAGCGCACATGCCCCATCTACTCGACAAATGGATAGTTAAGGATATGCACGAGAAGTTTGCAGATGAATTCAGAAAGACGTCGTCGCATCGCCTAAGGCATCCAGAGGATATGCAGTTTGCATTTTCCTACTTTTATTTTATGATCAGCGAAACGAGAAACGTCGATGTCGAGGAGATTTTCGATAATTTTGATACTGATCATTCAAGGTTGGCTTGATTTTCTAAGAAATATTGATTTATTCTAAGAAATATTTATGAATTTTTTAATATTGCAATTTCTGATTTCAACGTTTCAGAACGTGGTCAGATAGGGAAATACGTACGCTTTTGTCGCGAATGTATCCGTTGCCGTTGGATTATAGTCTGGTTGTTGATTTTGAACATGATATCATCAATTGTTCACGTCGAGTTATACTGGTTGAACCTTCCAATCCACCTTCAGGAGAAAGATATTTAGATTCAACATTGGTACTGAGATTATTTAATAATTTTGCTAAGTTATACTTATGTTATAAAAACCAAAATTTTTTTTTTGCAATAAAAACCCAAATAATAATAAAATAATATTTATTGCAATAAAGATCAAAATACATTGGTTTATAATAAAAATAAAGATTTTTAATAACGAAATCTAATTAATTTTTTTTTTAATTTCAGCCTGTCGTCACTAGAGAATTGGTCTCAAAATGTGATTTAGTTGCGAGAAAGCTCAAAGCTGTTTTTGGCAAGAAAAAACGTTATCAGCATGAGGTCATAAAGGCTGGCAGAAATGAAATTTTCGAAATGCTGACGAGCAACATTTCTTTGACTGTACAGTTGTTGGATGAAATTAGGCGATCGCCAAAGTAAGTTGCTAATAACTTTTATTGATTAAAAAAATACAATTTGAATAAAAACATTTAGATGCATGTAAAGTTACCGACAATTTTTATTAACAAATTCGAACTTACAAAAGTTTTTTTAAAATAATTTTTTTTGTATCATTTTTGTTTAGAAAGTAGTAAAAAAATTCAATTCAATTTGATATTTCTTTTGTTTTAATTATCAACATTTTTTTTAATTTAACGTTTCTTTATTTTTTAAATTAAAAATTAAATGACATTTATCAATTTAAAATTCTACCACATTTCAAATTTTTCACGAATAATAAAAATCGAATTTCACTCCAAATTCGAATTCGATGATGAAAGAGGTCGGAAACTTTCTATAAATTAATTTTCTGATATAATACTATTAAACTTTCTCTTTTTCTTTTCCTTTTTGCAATTTCAGAAAATTCATTTGCTTAAACGACGATATGGATCCGTCTCGTCGCTCCGAGAACGACATCGTTCGCGCACTCCTCAACGACTTTTATCGTTCACTTTTTCCGATAAGAAGCAGCTTCGAGTTGCCCGCCCAGTATCGGAATCGATTTTCCCACCGCGACGAATTGCTCATGTGGCGCGCGAGTCGTGCCAAGGCTCGAAACCTTCTACTTTTGCTGGTCCTCATTTTGCTCAGTTTAACGATTTATTATTTATTTTATCACCAGATAAGGCGCTTCCTTCGCGTACGAACAATTTCCACAAGGATAGTTTAATCTTTGGAAAGTCGTTTTCAAATTGAACAAAATGCAGCTGATAAACTGTAAATGTTTTGAAAAATGACTTTCCCGCTTTTTGACCTTAGCAGGGTGTCCAGCGAAAGATGAAAATGAAATTCTTGGTCATTTCCCGGTTATTTCCTGAACAAAAGTTTTTTTTCTCGGTTTTAGTAATTTGGTTCTTTACATTACATACAATCAGGAGACACGATAGTATATAAGTACAAACAACATTGTTATTCGTTATTTATTTTAACATTAAAATCATAGTCATTTGATAAATCTATAAGAAAAAACAATGAATTTATTGATGAATTACATAGTTATTATCTTAGTATCAAATTAAGAAAATCAAAGACATTGTAACATTACAGCAATCTCTAATAGGCTTGCCAAATATTGAAATAAACTAAATTTTACTATGTTTGATAGAAAATTTTTTATTTTTTTATAAAAAAAACCAAGCAACTATAAAACATAATTATTTTTCAAGTTGTATTTTTATCAATGTAGACTAATAGAGATTTTTAATAATATTTACGAACTTTAGAAAAATCATTTTTTTTTATATATATATTGAAAATTCCCGGCTATTTTCTGATCACTGGACACCCTGCTTAACTTTGCTAACAAGTGATATTAGGAATTTATTATTTTTTATTTTAGGAATTTATTATTCGTATTAGGCAAATTTTGATAATGAAGTTGTGATTTTGTAATGAAACGGTAGAATTTAAATAATTAATTCTACTTTTCATTTATTTATTTTTATTACATTCATTTATATTTATATTTTTAAAATAAATTATTAACTGTGTTATTGTATGTTTTTTACATTAGACGCATCTCGATAATGAAATTTTCATTTTATAATGAGTAATGAAACGACAGAATTTTTTCGATTAATGCGACTTTTTATTTATTTATTTATTTTTATATTCATTTGTACAGTTAATTTATTTATATTATAGTTTTATGGATTATTTCTTATCTTTTCCTATTTTCTTTTTTTTCAAACTTTTTCATTAAACTTCTGATTCTAAATGGTTGACTGCTACATAGTGAAATAATTTTAGTAAGTTATACTGACATGTAAATTAATAATACATTTCAAACTATTAAAATGACAAAAATAGTTGAACACTATTGAATGTTTTTATATATGAATATATATTATCAATGATAAAATGAAATCTCATATCTCTGGTTGTTTGAGATTGTTTCTTCTACAGAATTAGGAAAAAAAGGTACTTAGATCTAATGAAAATCGCTCTCTTCGAGCCAGGTGAATCGACTAAGCCTGCATCGAACGAACGCCGAATTAAATTGTAAATAATTGTGTCTGTATGTGATCAAATATTAACTGTACGCACAAAGTGGGGAGAATAAATTTCTTGAACCTATGAACAATGAAATGTCATTTTTTTTAACAGAACCTTGTTTTTAAACGTTTTTTGTGAAGTAAGGTAACATTTAGAAAAATGAAATTATTACAATATAAATTAATTGTAATTAATTGTAAATAGACTTGAAATTTATACCTTTATTTTTAATTTTATTATGATTTTTTTCCTACATAATTTCATCATCAAATAATTTTTGTTTTCATTTTTCAAAAAAGGCAATATCATTAACAAAATAGTAATTAACAAACAAATTTTTGTATTAAAATACTTTTTATTAATAAAAAATTATACAATATTGTATAAATGCACGAGTAAAAATAGACGATTTGGTATAAAGTCGTACTTGGAAACGTTCGAGTTAGTCACTTAAACAATAAGAAATTCATTATTTCTCCTCTCTTTTTTTTATTTTTTTTATTTTTTTTTTAACGAAAAAGTGTTTTCAGAAATAAAAGGTTACATTTACGAGAAAAATTAAAAAAATTTCATGAATCGGAGTTTAAAAAAATTTCTTAAATTTTCAAAAGTTGTAAACCTATTTTAAAATTTGAAATTAATTTAATTTGAGTTTTCCAATTGAAAGTACTTTTTGTAATTAAAAAATAGCGACCATTTTTTTTTTCCTTTTTTTGGCAAAAGAGAATATTTAATATAAAAAAGCAACATGTTTGTTAATTTTCACGAATTCAAAAATTTCTGGTAAAGAACACTTGTGGCACTTTAGTGACTCCTTTTTTTACCTTTTCTTGGCAAAGGCAATGCGATTCTCCTTTTTTAATGCAATTATCTTCAAGAAAGACACAAAGTACTCGAGGCACGATTTGTTGATAAAATTGCTTCATTAGACTTTGATTACACAATTAATTAAAAACTATCTAACTCCACCTTAAATAGGAAAATTGAAAAATCGAAAAATGAAAAACTATACTTAACATTTAAATTTAAAGATTAATTTAAAAACCAGAAAATCAAAATGTTCAGCATATTGTTTCTGTTTTTATTTCTTTTTTTCATCTTGTATCGATTTGCTTTGGATTGAAAACACAAAACAATTTTTCTACCATTAAATGACATATTCAGTCATCAAAAACATTTGCATTAAAAAAATGCATTTATATTAATTTTCTATCCTTTTTCAATAAAAAGTACAAAACCATTTTATTTTCCCATTCTAAAATAAACAGGGCTGTATGTTTTCCTTTTTCTGTATTTGCTGGTTTATGTTTCGTACAGCTAACAACAGGTTTTGCATTTTAAAATGAGGTTAGACAGTTTTAATTAATTACGTCTAAACTGGACTGCGAATTGCACTCGTTTTTCGTCGATCGATGGGAAAATAATACAGGCACGATGACTTCCAACGATCGAGCCATTAGACTAGAAACGCGATTTTATATTCGTTACATTACAATTTATTATTTATATTTCATTAGCGTTGATAAACTATTTTATACTTATTATTTACAAAAATGTCGTTTATCATACAAAAAAGAACAGAGAAAAAGATAAAAAAGTAGTAACACAAGTTATAAACATTAATACAAATAAAATTAATATAATCTTAATCACAATATTCAATATTTAAAGAGTAGTCGAAGTAAAAAATAGACAAAATTGATGAAAAATAGAAAAAAAGTCCACCCTTTTCTTTCATACAGTGAAACCCGTTTTTCAAAAAGACAAATTGAAAAAAAATTATTTCAAGTTTTTTAGCTTTTACTATCTCACAAGTTTAAAATGAGTTGAATACTACAATTTGTAATTGATTCCTCATTTTTTAAAATAGAAGACGAATGAGAAGGAAAACCTAACGCAAAACGAATTATAAAAATCGATCTGTGGTCCATTATTGACAATTTTAGCATTTTCACTAAGACGTCTAAAATTAAATTGATAAAATAACAAATAGTAAAAGGAATGTAATGTAACGAATTACGCTCGATAACGTACACTTATCATAATTGAAAAAAAGAGACGGAGAGAGCAAATTTGTTTGGATCAGTTCGCAGTCCTTTCAAAGATATTAAAAAAAAAAATTAAAAAAACTATTTGCTTTAAAAATTAGAATTAAAGTAAGAAGGAGATTATATCTTAAAATTCATCGTGTCTCCCGAGTGCTTCGCCGAAGTCGGTCGCCTGCGAGCCGACAAAGATGTCGTACTTTTCGAGAATTTCTTCCTTCGTTAACTTCTGGTCGGCGTCGGCATCGGCTTCGTAGATCAGATGACGCGACTCGGCTTCGGCGTGATCAAAGTCCGGTGGCATGATCCACGATTTTACCTGAAACATTATTTTTGAAATAGTAATTGTTTTTATATATTTCAATTTCAAATTATAATAAATCGTAGGAAATAGAATACTATACAAGCTTTAATGAAAAAAATATAAAATTTATGCATTCATATAATGATGTATTACATTATTATATATTATTTAAAAGAAATTTCTTTATTTTTTATACCATTCTTGATAAATTAAATATAATAAAATAATAATTAAATATAAAGAACTTCTTTTAATACAAAAAATTTAATCTAAATATTAATCTGTCATTACAAATTGTTTTAAAAACATTTAACAAATGCCTTTTTTCCATTTTATTTATAATTACCTCATTATTGTCCATATATCCATCACCATTCTTATCCCGATAAATGTTAAACTGCTCCTTTTCATTTTTTACCCAATCGGGTTCTTCCCCATCTTCGTCTACTTTGTGCATATCATCTAAAAATACAAACATCGATAATGTAAGATAATAGAAAAATATAATATTGATATATTATCAGATAAAAAAAGAAGTATTAGTAGTATTGCATTATTGACTTGGAATGATTAAACATTTATGCAATATTGATATTTATATTTGTATTTTCAATGGTAATTAAATTCAAGTGAGCACGTTTAATTATCGAGCGCAAGAATTTAAAAGTTTCTAGAAGTTAATAACCGATAGTTAAAACATTATTGGTATTTATCAATGTAAGCTTTGAGATAAGGTAATTTTTGTTGCGATGTTTATTTTCGTTTGTCTCCGACGTTTTCAAAAGACTTTATTTTATTCTAATCATGATCAATATCGCAATCAAATTGCTAATCCATTAATCGAAGTTAAAGAATATTTGCATTCAATTTTGAATAATGACATTTTTCTTATTACTAATGTAATGCTCGAATATAAAATATGATGTTACAGTAGTGAAAAAATAGGAAAATTTTAATGCACCTGCAATTTATAATCTTTGTCAAAATTTGGATTAATTAAATAAATAAATTAAATATCAATTTAAGAAAATATATTAATATCGGAAATGGAAAATTTGTTTATTGAAATTATTGGAATTATTTTTGGAAAATTATTCAGTGAAAATATATCATTATTCATGTAAGAAAATAATATTAAAGATGATGTATTATCATGATAAAAAAACTTAATATGTATTTTCACAAAAAAAAACTTTTTTTAATAATAAACGTCTGATAATTATGTTATTTCCCAAAAAATAGGTTTGCAATATATTTTTAATATATTATCAATTATTTGTGAATATATTCATAATATATCAACAGTATATTATCGGTACACTGGCAATATATTCTGAATTTCTTTGTTGTCAATATATTGATATTATTATCCCGATATATTGTCATTATATTTTTTTGCATATAATCAAAGTGATAATATATTGTTGATACATCAACATAATCTGAATATTCGGATAACATGCTAATAACATATTG
>JABFOV010001784.1:0-23074 GCA_022817685.1 Aradophagus sp. ZL-2020 | reverse complement strand
ACAGACTCTTTGTGACAGAAAAGAGATAAACTAAGTAATATGTGAACTACTGATATAGCATAAATAGGTTGAAGTGATTTCAATTTTATTTTTTTTTTTTTAAAGCAGAAGACGGAAAAGAGGAGGTAAGGGGGGTTGGTGGGGTGGGGAATGTGTAAAAAAAACATTTAAAAAATTTTAAAAAAAAAAATTTTAAAAAAATTAAAAAAATAAAAAAATAAATTAAAAACAAAAAAAAACAAAAAAAAAAAAAAAAAAAAAAAAAAAAAAGAAAGAAAATTAAAAAAAGTTTTTAACAACCGAAATCTTAAAAGTCGATATTTAATCTCTTGAAGTATATTGCATTGCATCGCAATTGTCATAGTTACAGTTTAATTTCTGAAATCCGAATCCAATAAGATGATTCGCTGTCAATCTAGAGGTATCATCTACTGTTTGGGCTCAGTTATCTTGGCGCTTGCTAATTAATCACAGTATTGGTTCAATTGAGACCAATAAAAATCACTAAACAGGCGCTTTGCATAATCCAATGTGTTGGGATAGAGATTTTGTTTGCAAATTATCTTTTTCTCAGGATTGGATTGAAAATGCTTAAAATTAACATTGAATTGGTGATGCGCAAAGACACGTTATCTGAAATACGTGGCACTTGAAATAACACCTTTTTTTTGTGCAAAGGAAATTTCCAAGGTTTCGTTTACCAACAAATTAGAATGCAACAAAAATTATTGATATAAAATTTTGTCTTCTTTTTTTCCATAAAAATTACGACAAGCGTAAAATACGTTCATTGTGAACATAAAAATGATTTTTTTTATTTTCAAATTTAATTAAACAACACATTTTCTAAAAAAATCAATGGACTTTCTTCTCTACACGCAACAAATTTGCAAAAAAAAGTTATCAGAAGAGTTTTTTTCTCTTTTGTTATTTTGTACATTTGATGTTGTCTCTTTTTTTCTTTCATTTTCCTTTATTTCTCTCTTTTCCTATTTCTAGCTAAAAATTACAAAAACAGTTCTATCAACATTTTCCTCGAATTCTAATTTGTTGATAAAAGAATGTTTGAAACTTATTTCACATTCATTCACAAGCTAAACTGATGAAAATATAAAATGCATTTCAAACTAATCAATCGTTTTTCTCGCAATTAACTCATTCGTATAAAAGGCTTCAATAATATTATTCTGAGTAATTAAAATTTCTTTTCCGGAAACATTGGTAGATAAAAAAAAGTGGGATACAATTTATTTACAAAATATTATCACATATTTCTTTGACCTTGATCACATTAGATGTAAAAGAAAAGGAACATAAAATAGGAAAGTGAACGGAAATGAATAAGAAAAATAAAATGCTTTTAAAACTGAAGAGGAAACATTCAGTGGCGTATAGAAAATCGAAATTCACTCAAACCGAATCAAAGTTAAAAAAACCGACGTTACTGTGAAAATTGAGATCAAACTGAGCAGGAAGAATGTTTCAAATTATCGATAGTTTCAAATTACAGAATGTGACTAATCTGAATTTAATGATAATACAAAAAAAAAAAAAAATATCGATCTACACGCTTGACTTGAGATTTCACCTATTTCGTAATTATTTGTAATTACAGAGAAATTAACGTTATTTCATTCAGTTACTTCACTCAAAAGAGAGGTGCTTCTGTCACACGAGAAACAAAGGAAACTGGATGATCGAAGAATTAAGTCAAACGAGTTTATAAACTAGTGAAAGGGGGCGTTCATTTGTTAGACCAAAACTGCAAGCCCTGTTTACAAAATAAAGATGAGAACATATAAACACTTGGTAATATAAAGACCGAATAAAAACGTTTGTTTACATTATGTGTTTACATATTCTTGTTCCAGTTTAAAAGGACAATAATAATAATAAATAAACAAAGATCGAATGAAAAAAAAACTGTCTTCTGTTTACATTGTTATTTACATGTATTGACATTAATGTTTTTGTTTATGTTATTGTTTACCTTGCTTGTTTACATGTCGACATTACTGTCTATTGTTTACATTGTTGTTTACCTTGCATGTTTATATTTATTTACTCTGCGTTTTGTTTATACTACGCATTTACATATTTCTATCCTGATTTTGTGTTTTTCCCAAAGTAGTTTTTTGTTTTAACAAAAAATGTCTCTTGAAGGGTAAGGTTTCATCACTGAATGCCAAAACAAGGCAACGCTTTTATCTGAACACATCTAAATGAAATACGTTTGTTTACCAAAGCTACCTTATGATTACATAATTGTAAACAATCGTCTTTTTCACGGCTGAGGCGCGCGTCGGGAAATATTGATTTCCTGGCGATAAATTATCACACATTGAGTTCAGTGAGAGGGGAAGTTTGAAGAATCCGAGGAATTTCATCGCGAGATTGGGCGATGAGAAAAATGGTTATAGGTCGTTTGTATTTATTGTTTATTAAAGTCCATTTCTTTCCTCCCTGGCTGTCAAAACGCGTCGCTTCGTTATCGTTCGGGAAAACCGCATTATTTCCTGCTACACTTTGCGATAATTTTCATAAATTGACGATCTCGATGCCAAGAGCGTTCAGTTGTCCTACTTTGGCCAGCGGATAACTAGACGTTATTTGCATTTCTTTAAAAATTAATTTCAAAAGTTTTTGTTCAGAAAAGTGGGTTACGAGTCTATTGTATTAAGGATGAAGGTATGATTTAAATTATTCTTTAAAAGATTTTTTTAACAATTTATTAAACGATTACGCATAAGCCGGCTTTTTAATGGGATTTCTTATTTGTCGACGCGCTATCTGGTGGGGGAAAAAAAAATAAAATCGAATTATAATGGCAAAAGTTTTCTACGTCATACAGATTTCTCTATTTCAACCAACGGACCAATTGTATTTTCGTTAACAAATGAGTTTCAATTGTTAACACTTTGGAATTCAAAGTTTGGACTACTACATAAACCAAAAAGTTATTAAAAATATAAGTGTATTACATTATCCAGTATTAGGAACACGTTTAATCATTCAAATGTGAATTAATATTATTTTAAATTCGGTCTACATTGACATTAACGAAACGCAATGTCGAATCATGCGCAGAAAGTGTGCAACGTTTATTTGCAACGAATTCCAAATTCGTTAAATTTCCAATAAAAAATTGTACTTCTAAATAAACAAAATAAACGAAAAAATTAATCATGTTATTTTATATTATATTAAATATAAATTTAAATTCTGACTTTGATTGTCGATGAACGAAATGACACTTTATTGAAAATTCGTTGCAAACTTGTTGCGCATCTCGAAACCACGAAATCGGCGTCGAAAAACAAATTAGACCAGTTGAAAAATGAGCACGAAAGTCGCCTCGCTAACAGGTGTGAAGAAAGGTGAAAAGATTGTTTTCACGAAGGTGAAAAGATGGTTCTTCTTGTCGACCGAGTCGTAAAACAAAAATAACCGTCACGCTTTTTCAGAAGCAACTTTTACCCGAATCGATTGCAGATAAAGGATGTTCCCTAGAAAGTATTTTGACTCTCGCGCCGGAGTCTCGGCCCATTGTGCGGGACCGTTCGACGATGGAAAATGCGTGCGCGCGCGGCCGGAAAAGCGATTACAAAATAACGGTTCGTCGGGTATTATTTAATGGAAGCAACGATTCGCTCGTCGATTAGTGGGTAATAAGCCCCGCCATGGCTGCGAACCACTCGACCTCGAGTTCCCCATCGAACAAGAGTAGCTGCGTTCAGTTTATCTATCACCTCTGTTAGCGACAACAAAAAAGAGCGACGATAATAAATTGAGGATATTATAATTCATTTACTATTGGAGTTTTAAAACGTGTATAAAAAATTTATTTATTTTTTTATTAATTTTCTCATAATTTCACGAATTTCAATTGGATTGTAAAATAAAATTGAACGAACATTAACTCACGGATGCAATTTATGTTCTACTTATCATTTTTGCGTTTTATTTACATTGTTCGTTTATTATCGTTTTTCAAATTCAACAAATGTTGGATACAAGACTCACAATTTCGCATTGAATTCCAACAATTTTCAATCGTTTCTGCTCGTAAGAATGCTCAAGTCGAATTGACGTAATCGCACCTTGCGACTGTAAAACGCTGGAGCGAAAAAAAGAAGGAAAAAAAAATGAAAAGGAAGAAATGCTAAAACGAGAAAATGTTTTCTAAGATCTTGCTCGAAGATACGTGACGGCGTGTAAGCTTTGTGTACGTACGCATGTGTGCAAGACAAGAAAACAGAATGGAAGACCAATTATATTAATTGCTGTTAGAAAATGCATCAAACGAAATGACTGGTTATTTAAAAATTGGCGATAACTGCGACGATGAAAATAAATAAAAGTGAACGTCTATGCGACATGGGATGAATTGCAACATAGTTTCTGTTTCTGCGAAATAAGATCTTGAGCAGAAGAAAAGAAGAGGAAAAAAAATGTGTCGGCAGTTCGTCAGCAAGTTAAAATTGCGTTCGAATTTCGTCAAACACTCATAATCGAAAGTGCCGATAAAAATAAGTGTCTATAAGAAAAATAATGCTAACGGTCGGGAAATTAAAACTGCTTGCGGGTACGCAGAACGACAGTTTCGTCAAAACCTTCTGATGGCGTAAATGTTATTGTATTAAAAACTTATATTGGTATTCTTTAACTTTGATAAATTAGTGTTTGATAAATTGAAAGAGTATTTCATCAGCATTCGATAAGATTCGTCAGTTTTATTATCAATGACATGTGCTAAAAATTTATTAGCTGAAATAGATTTATTTTTTGTTTATAATTAGAATTCCTATTTAAACAAAAATATAAATTTGTATAATTCATTTCGATGTGGTATAAAAAGTATAAAAAGACGTTTACTAGTAAACGAAAATAAAATCTGATATACTGTTCTTCATACGAATAATAGTATTTTTTGATTGGATAATTTTACAAGAAGAAGCTAGAATACTTCAAATGTTTGAGAATATAATTTTTCCATTTTTGATGACAATGTATGTCACTAAATTATGAATAATGAATTTTCGTTTATTAATGAACGTTGGAAACTTCAACTCCTTATATATCTTTTCATTGATATATTTTTAAATATTAAATTTAAACCTAAATACGAACTTATTTATTTATACCTACGAGACCTTTTCAACAAAATGGCCCATACACGCTTACATCAGGCAATACAAAATGGCGCCTTGGGATAAGTTGCAAAGTCTCGTAATAAGGCAAACTATCTGACCGGAGTAGTGGCAAGGTGACCTTAAAACCGGTAAAAGGATAGAAGTATAAATACAAACCGCCATTCTCGTCGCTGACGAAACACACTAGTTGAGAAAAGCGTCAGCAAAGCATTAAAAAAAGTGGCAGAAATTTGTTGTTGAAACCAAACAAATTAGTTGCATTATACTTACAAAAGAATAAGATCATATCCTTACATTGTCCTGATCATATATGATCAAAATTAAATTAAATTTAAACGTATTTTCTAAACAAAAGATAACTATTGTTATTCGATTAATCTTCACTTTCGAGATTTATATCGTTGTGTCTTAATTTTGCAAACACAACAATGCTGGTTGTTTTATTCCAACAACAAAACTTATTTCTTTTAAGTTAATTCTCTTTCTTTTTCTTACAAGAACAACTTCCGGTTTATCGAGTCAACTTAAGAGTCACTGAATTCGAAATAGTTCAATTATATATATTAAAAAGAAAAAAAAGAAAAATGTTATCGAAGCGTGCTACCACGTAAGATTAGAAGAGACAATATCGCCGATAAGAATAGATTGGCAATAATTTTTGTGCGATCGACAAAACCTGTATCGAGATAGACAGCCCAAGGACACCGGCCGGCAAACAAGCTCGTTTCCTTTTTAATTGTCATTCGCGTTCGCAAAACACCTAGCGCCGAAACAATGACAATTACACGAAACGCGAACAGAAGAAGATGTTGCTTCGTTTGCCATTCCCAAGAACCGTGTCCATTCCGACATTCATCGTGTTCGCGCGAATTCACATTCAGACGGTGTTTGAGTTGTAAAATGTTATTATATGTAAATTGAAGCGCATTCACGTTTCGGTGTCAGTATGGGACCATCAAAATCTATAGAGTTGAAGTTTTCAACGTTTATTAATAAACGAAAATTAATTATATGTAATTTAGTAAGATATATTGTAATCAAAAATGGGAAAAAATATAGGCTCAGACATTAAAAAAAAGTCTAGTTTCTTCTTGTAAAATTATTTAATCGAAAAAATACTATTATTTGTATGAAGAAAAGTATATGAAATTTTATTTTCGTCTATTAATAAATGTTGGACACTTTAAGAACATCAAAATCTGTAGAACTTATGTTTTATATTTATGTCTTTATATCATCATTTATGTCTTTTCTGATGTCTTCAAGGTTCAAAATAAATAGATCTAAATTAAACAAGTCTAATTTGACTGCAGCAGTTTTATATGTATTCTAGATACATTATAAAATAATTTAATAAAACATTCAATTGAAATTTACAAAGGAAATTTACAAAGGAAAATGTTTAAAATAAAATTTAAATTACTATAGTATAATTTTCAAGTTTCTCCATGCGAAATAACGATGCAAATAGAATTCATAGATATATTTTAACATCGTTTCCAAAAATATACCAAGGATATTAATGAATGTTACGTATCGATAAGATTATAATCAAGCATTTTGTATAAATTTAAATTCCACTTGTAAAGAAACAAAAATAATGAAATCCAATGTGTGTCCGTTTATCATATACAAACTTTATATAAAAATGCAGTTAATGTTGGTGAAAGTAATCACTGTCTTTTGTGTGATTCAAATTCAATGATTAGTATTTACATTACAAACAAGCTCATAATGCTCCCAACGCAAAGATCAAAAAGAACAATTGAAACAAAATTTGGCCGAACTCTTTTATCCGAATTATCTTGCGAGTTCACCAAACCTTGATATCTCGACGCAGAATTCTTTCAGTTGTGTCTTGAGTTGGCAAATTGCTGTGAAACAAAAGCCGCGCGTTTCGCTTGATTGGAGGAAAAACGTGGAAAGGGGAAGGGGGTGATATCGTTCACCATTTTTGAAGCGCAGTAATTTTTTTTTTTTTTTCATCGGCTTACACGTGCATAGTTTTTCGCCGACTTTACGGTTTGCGTAACGAGCTACCTCGATCAGTAAATGTGACTGTGCTCTCGGAACAGCTTGGTGCACGTAGAAAGTAACCGTTTTTGTCTTCGGCCAGTCATTATTGGGAATTAGGAGCAAACCTTTTGTAACTCGTGAGAAATTGTACGCGATATTTCTAAATCGCTCCTATTTTTAAGTCATGTTTTTCGTAATTAAGTTGTATTTTATTATCATGAACTTTGTTTTTGGCAAAGTTTTCAAAAAAATTTAATTGTACGCTTGTTGATAAAGTCCAGTAAAGTTGATAAATTATTGAAGTTATAAATGTCAATATAAAGTTTGAACCACAGATGAAAACAGAGTTAAAAATTTTTAATTAGCTTATAAAGATAATTACAAGGAATTTCGTTATTACAGATGGATCACATGGGACATATGGAGCACATGAACTCTTCGGCACATGACCATGGTATGCATATGGGTATGGACCATTCAGAAATGGACCATGACATGATGAATCATGACGAACATATGATGGGATCCGCCGCTGATGCTGGTCATGCAGACATGGGATCGAACAATCATATGTCTCATGGAATGATGATGGTATGGAATTTATATTTAACGTTATGTTGACAGAGTATTTGTATCATTTTGGATGTTAAACTCTTATTTATGTCTTTTCTTTTAATTTTTTGGTACCTTTCTATACCTCTTTTTTAATAAAGAATTGAAATCAAGCAATTAAATTGTTTGACTATATTATTTTATAATAATTCAAATAATTTATTTTACACCCACGTGAAATTTCCAACGTTTATGAAATTATTTATATTAAACAAAATGTCATAGTAAAATACAAATGTTAATTTATTGGTAAGTCGGTATCTGCGAATTTAATTTGGCAAACCTAATTAACAAAAAATGTTGCCCTTCAGTTAAAAAAACGTAACGTTTGAAATATGTAAGCAAAGTCATTAATTTAAAC
Organism: Aradophagus sp. ZL-2020; assembly: GCA_022817685.1. Lineage (NCBI taxonomy): Eukaryota > Metazoa > Arthropoda > Insecta > Hymenoptera > Scelionidae > Aradophagus > Aradophagus sp. ZL-2020. The sequence goes on along the minus strand of JABFOV010001784.1, from coordinate 14,932 downwards.
TTCCTTTTTGTATAATTATACCTGTCAACAACTAACAGTATAATAAATAAATTTATGTATAATGTTTCTTACATTAATAATAATTCTTCCTCAGGCCTTCCATTTCGGGTACCATGAAACGATACTGTTTGAGGCATGGAAAATTAACTCACTTGGCGGTCTCGTGGGATCAGTCATCGGGATTGTTGTGATGGCCGCACTTTACGAGGGCTTGAAGTATTACAGGGAACACTTATTCTGGAAAACATACAACACTTTGCAATATAGGAGCGTCTCGGTTCCACAAGAAAAGAATGTTACAGAAAACAATCAAGTTGTACAGTAAGTGTCAATCTATGAACATTCTTCGTCGATGCATTTTTTTATTACATCTTTTATTGAATAAGAAATATTTATACTGCAATTTCAGAATTTATATAACATCAATGATGTAATTAAAGCTTTTAACGTTTATTACAAAACGAAAATGAAATTGAATGTGATCTGACAAAAAATCTTGTATAAAATTAGCATTTGCAAAAATATTGATTGAAAAATAACACTGATTAGTATGCAAGCAATTGTTCTAGAAATTTTATTTTTATTTTACTAATAAACTTCAGAAATTTCAATTCTATTACTGAATGCATAATTTAAAATTAATCATAATCACGACAGTTATCATCATTATCATCATCTTATCGTTGGTATTGTTATTATTTGTTTATTTTAAAATATTTGTAGAAAAAAAAAAATACATTGATAATCTGAGGAACAGTTTTTGAGAAAAAAAAGTAGGTACAGAAGTAAAATAAATTCAAGTTTATAAAATGTTATAAAATAATAGTTTCATCTTTTTCATATTTTAGTATGGTCGGGGAAGTTATCCATAAACAACCGTAAGTAATGCAATGTAACGTCAAAATGTAGTAGTGAAGTACGCTAATTTGTAGCTTTTTTGTAAGTTTTAATTTTGAACATTCGTTTATTACAAGATTTATGTTATTTATGCAAACACGCCGTTAAATAAATTTAAATGCACGATGGATTTTTAATTGCTATGGAAATGTTTGCAATTCTCATTTTCTTTTCTTTTTTCTTTTCGATTTGTTAAGTGTCAATTTCTTATCTATATACTGACTCTTGCTTTTTCATTAAGTATTGTTCAAAACTTATGTAAAAATTTTAATTATAGACATGAAATTGATCATTTTTACTTACTTAAATGGTGTGTAATTCCGTTGACTAAGTCTTATTGTTGCAGTAGTGAATGTTAATTATCATATCAACATTTAACAAGAAATCTGACAAAAAGTTAAATATACTCAAGCATTTACAAAATTATACATCATTTTTCAATATATCATACAATTGTGACAAACGTTTTTTTTTCTATTTACAATTTAATAGTAACATTTTTACTATTTACACAAGTGTAAAATATTTGAAAAACTACTTTTTGAAGCATTGAAATTTCAGCATGAAACAAGGTTGAATTAATTTAAAAGATACTTTTATTTATCATATATCTATGGCTTAATATTATATGTATGTTTTATGATTTATTCAGAAATTAAATTAAATTTAATTTTTAAAATGTACAGAGCATGGGTCATCATCTCTTCAGTTTTTACTCTAAGACTGTTTTTCAAACCAATCAAAATTAAAAGTCTTTAAACTTTTATTTATTGTTTCCAATTTTCTCCAGTACAATTGTTTATACGTCATTGAATTCACTTTTAAAATCTAAACCGTTAATGTATTTTTGTTTAATTTTAATAATATTTGAAATTATTTTTCATCATATCTTTAATCATTGTTTGAATTACACGTATTTTAATGAAGTATGTTTTAAATAAACGTTTCATTTATGTTAACAAAATGATAATTTTCTATTCAGGCCAACAATGTTTTCCTGGATGCACGCTTTCCAAACGTTGCTGCACATTATACAAATAATTCTTTCGTACTTCCTGATGTTAATCTTCATGACCTACAATGTTTGGCTGTGCTTTGGGGTCGTGCTCGGTGCTGCCATCGGCTACTTCCTCTTTGGCTGGAAAAAGTCTGTAATTGTGGATGTGACGGAACACTGTCATTAGCTAAAACTGAAATATAAAATTGTCTAGCAGGGATTCACACGTTCCTCTTTACACTAAACAGAGGTGATGAAACAAAAGACAAAAAGAATCTATATTCATGTCCTCAACAGAACTTGTCGCCTAGAAAAAGTTACACCACTGTGAGACCGAATTAATTTTTGTCAACGCGAATTTGATCGTAATGTTACGATTGGTTGTTAATTATATCTTTAATTTAATTGATTTTAACTTGTTAATCAAAATTATGCACAAAAAAAAATCAATTTCTCAGAGCGATTTCGGTCTTTATTTTAAGATTTATTATTAACTGTGTTGTTAATTTAATTGATTTTAAATCGTTAGATGAAAGTGAAAAAAAAACAGATTATTAAAATTATAAGATAATTATACTTTAAACTCAGCTAAATAAATATTGTAAATACGTTTGAAGAGAAATACACTCAAACTTCGATCGAGAGAACCTCGATAACTCACTGACTGTAGGTGCAATTAATAAAGGGTGACACCGTGTCGTAAAAGAGATTGGAGAAACAAACATTGGTGGGGGAACTTTTATCGAGCGACCTATACTTCCAAGTTGATCGCTCGATCGAGGTTTGAGTGTATATAGTATTTTTGTACATAGTACTCGAGACACAAAACGTATCAATTGTGAACGAGTGTGTTCAAAAATCGACGACTGGTATTCTGTTTTTGGAAACTTTTTTTTCAAATATCTCTTTCTCTCAACGAACGTAATTGCAACAAATGCTGTAAATATTGTTAAAAACAATTGAGGGTTGGAAAATTGTATATACACTAGCGGGGGAGAAAAATCGTTCATTATAGACTTTTTTTACTTCTTACACCGAAAGTACTTACTTTAATACCCAAAAAGCATGACGAATGTTAAACTTTTACTCTCGTAAATGCAGTAGAAATGACTTTACGCCATATATATAAGACCCATTTTTTGTCAATATATGACATATATGAATTGAATATTGTTTCAAAAAGGTTCTTACATGGCCCATGTATAATCCATATAAATGTACAAAATTGATTTTTTTATTCAATTTTGAAATCATTAGTTTTTAATGTTCATTTCAGTACATATTAATTGAAATAAGCATTTATAAGTTTTTTTCGAGCACTCAATTAGGCAACCTTTTGGTGCAAGAAGTTAAAAAAAATATCGTTTGCAACATGGGACGAAAGTGCTCCGATCACAAATAAACTTTCACACTCGTGACCGAAAGTAGCACTTTCATCCCTAGGTGCAAAATACACTATTTTGCAGTAATGCACACTAGACTGTTTTATTCTGTTACCGCTGGTGTGTTGCGTTTTTTTAATAAATAGATTAAGTTGATAGGCGCTTCGCATGCACATTTCACAAATTACATCCTTGATGGAATACAATACTAAATCTTATCTTGATTCAATATCGACATTAAGTTGAAGATTTATTGATTTGCTATTAAGTCAATATGTAAAAGCACTCCCGTTAATACCATTTGAATATACTTACCGTTAATATCAAATCAATCAATTTTCAAGTCATTGGCGATATTAAATCAGTGTTGAAATTGCATTAATGATCCTTAAAGGAATGTAGCAAAAAATCATCATCTCAGTATTGATTCAGTACTGATTACAATAGACAAATTATTGACTCAAGATCAAAATGTAACAGTGTTTCACTGATTAAATCTGGTATCCAGTTGCTAAATATTTAAAGTTTTTACATAAAAGGATTGTCTTTTGACCTTTCTTATTTCTCTGTCTTTGTATTTTTTCTTTGCGTTTTATATTTTTATCATTGTAAGTTTTACTTAATAAATGTAACTTTAAAATGTTTTTCATATTGCATCCACATATACATTAATACTTTAAATTCTGACATGACTTTTACATTTTGACACAATATTGTTAATTGTTACAAATTACATAAATTGTAACAAAATTCTTACAAAATTTATTAAAAATAGTCTATCCGCGCAATGTATTTGCTATTGCAATTTATACTTAGGGTAAATATGGTGGTACTTGTAGGACTATTCAAAAGGTACCGAAAAATCTAAAAATATGTAAGGATTGAATACGACATTAAAAATATGAAATTACAATCGTTTTAAGGCTTTTAAGTAGAGAAAAATTCATTTGTATTATAATAATATTATGTAAAAAGTATCTAATTCGATTTTTTATATGAATATATTGCGTTTCTTACTCAAATAATAAATAAACGTATTTGGAAACTTTAGTTTTAGGATTTGGCACTTGATTTAGAAATTGGATAAAGGCTACATTCGAGAAAAAGATTAAAATATAGACTTAATTCTACATCAGCTTAACTCCATGAGAGTTTATTATTACAATAGTTATCAGAGGTCTCCCGAGAATCATTTTAAACGCACATTATGTTTTCTAAGATTCAAAGGTTCTAAAAATTTCTAATAAACGTTTCATACTTCTTAAGGATATCTGTATTCATAATACATTACTGTATGCAATATTAGGAAACGAAACAATTTCTTGAAATACTTCAAGACAATTTATAAACTTAAAATACGGGTCGTTTCTTGAGTAACGATTGCTAACATAACATTTTTTTAATAAACAGATTGGAAAAAAAAAATGAAAAAATTGATATTTATTTTGAATGATCCAGTGAACTATTTGATTATGTAGATTAGAAAATTGAACAAAATAATGTTTTCCCAGATAAAGTAATACCTAGTAAATATTTTTACCACAATTCACCTTTGAAAGAAAAAAAAAAAAAAAAAAAGAAAAAAAACTAGTGCTTGTGACTGATATTAACGAATATGTATTTTGTGCTCAAATAATTACATTTTAGTTTACTAAGAGATGTTAAACAATGTAAGAAATGTTAAAATAAACTTGTTTAATTTTATCACAAAAAATAATACAACAAAATTATATTGTCTAAACATTTATTTATTGTTTTATTAGTGTTTAAAAATCACGACTAATTTTTAAAATGCACAACCTGAATTGCTCTAACAGTCACTGTTCATCGAGGATTCAATTCTTAAATCGATTCAATTATTTCTGATTGACTTCTGAACTTATTACCATTCTTAAATATTATCAGGCCGTGTTGGGAGATTAGTTCGATTTAGAAATTGAATCCCTGATTAGCCGAATTCAATATCACCCAAATCTCAAAAGGGTCAAATAATAATTATGTCAGTGCCAGACCATAGCTCTTCATGTCATGTACCAATCCATTCTTTTATTTAAATGTTGCATTTATTAATCATAGCAAGCGATTTTAATTAAAAGATGCAGTTGTGATTGCGATCATAAATGAGATACGCAAGTTTTTCAATGTTTTCAAAGGCGCGTTAAATGTAAAATAATTTTTCAAGCGACTTTGTACAACACATGAAGAAAATAAGACAGATTTTTAAAACGTTATGTTTTCAAGCATTTTTATTTAATATACAACATACAAAATATTTGAAGCGATATATATGTATACACAGTTATTAAAATTATTTGTTTCATTAAAAAAATTTCTTATAACATTCAATCGAAGAAATAGTTTTTTTGCGCTTTATGTATAAATAAAATGTATAAATCAAAGTAATTTGAATTATAGATTTTATTAACTATACACTTAAATCTGGCTTGGTGTTTTCACAGTATTAGTTTTTTAATAAGGTTTGTAACTGTTTTTTCATTCATTCGCTCATTTCTTTATTCACTCGTTCTTAAACTTAATGTATTGTTAATTTACTCATAAAAATCAATTACTTTAATTCACATGTAACTAAAGAATATGTTGCAATAAGAATAAAAGCCATTTTCTAACATGTAAGCAATGTTAGAGTTACGTTGACTTGCACTGAAACAAATGTATCACTGAAATCAGCAATTTTTGATGCAAAAATGCAAATTTCGGTCGCCGAGATCAAGTGCTAAGTCAGTTTAAATGTTAAAAATCTACAACGAAGCTAGTATCACTTGTTTTAAAAGTCTTTAGCATTATTATGTACTGATCTAAAAATGAACGTCTTTCGAATTCTATTGATAAAAGAAGATACTATTCATAAATGACAGTTTGTAATTATTCCTCCACATTTTGTAAATAAATTATCTTAAATAAATTTGTACAATAAAATGTTCACATTTATACCTATTTCGTAAATTGGTCAGGGTAATTTACATGAGAAGCAAAAGTATAAAAAATTTATCGCTTAGTTTGTCTTATAATAATTTTTAAATAGTTTTTTTTTATAATAATTTCATTTTCATCAAAAGCTTGCAGATTGTTTTAGCTTGTATCAATTTATTTATTTATTTGTCTCCTTAATAGCTTATTTTTCTTGAAATTAAAATTCATAAAAAGTAATTTTGAAATAAATCATTACTTTTTATTTTATACAGTACGGTAAAATAAATATATATTTATAAAAGATGTTTTGTATAGAAGTTCATTTACATAATATACAAACACCAAAATATTTTGTGCTAAAATTAACTGAACATACCTTTGGTATAAAACATAAGCTTTTGTTTGAATCAATTTATTTTTGTACTGAAACATTTAAATTGTACTTTCTTTTGTTATAATTAGTACATTCTTTATAACTGATAAAAATTATTCATAAAAATTTACAGTTGTCCAGGAAAGTTTAAATACAAAATAAAAATTCTATTCATTTTCAAGGAGTACAAGTTTTTGTACTTTATTCCCTTAGGAGTAAACTGCTTAAAAACTCTCACTCTTTTCAAATGAAATGCATTATATACTACTAAAAGTTAGAACAATCACAAATTAATTAAAATCCAAATAAAAGAAATTTGTGCAAAACATCAAAGCACAATAATGAACATTTGATAAAAATAATTTATAAAATATTTACAAATTTAACAAAGTGTATATGGCTTATACAATTCACAATGAACATTTCTTTCTTGTATAAAGTTTTCAGCAGTGTTGCACAATTTATAAAATAACAGTAGATGACACAATTTTATAATATTTAATTTCGCAGTTTAAAATTGAAATTAATATAAAAAATGGGTCCATCAAATGGACAAGAATTTCGCTTTTTCATTTTATTTTATCCACTCCAATATGTGGATAAAACTAAATTGATATTGTGCTTCATTTTGAATGATTTTTATTTTGGGCTTCTTTTTTAAACTGTCGTTGGTCCAAAAAACTTTATTAAAACGAAATTAATTTTTTTGATAATACTTTTTTTGTTAACTTTACAGAAATTTTTAATAAAATCTATTAAAAAAATTCAACGACTATTCTTCTCAAATGGCCTTTGCGTTGTTATGAAACAACTACCAATTCATCTCAAGACTACAAGCAATGTATAATCTAACGGCACAAAATATTACTGGTATGTTCTTCAGAAAATATACTCCAAATATATTTTCATAACATTTTCCATGGAAAATATATTTACAGATGTATTTTCCGAAAATCTAATGGGAATATTATTCACTCTAGACGTCTGAATATTCCTGAAACATATTTCAAGAATACTTAGAAATATGTTATGCTATAAAGATAAATCGATTCAACGTTGCCTGATTGATTAGAAAAATAGACAATGAATCATAGGTGGCGTTATTTTGATAATCAAAAATATATTAGATCACATTTTATAATTGTGAATTTCAACAAATGTGATCCAATATGTTTCATTTACCAAGTTGTCTATTAAAAAAGGACCATCTAAATTATTCGCTGTTCGTTTTTTGTTTAATATTAGATTTATATAATAATTATTATATGTATTGTATATATAATATAATAATTATTATTTAAATATTAATTATCTATTAATCATTAGATATTGGCATGCAACAGCTAGATCTATGGGGAGACTGTTGCTTGGACAAATCCACAGTGTCTTCCATCAGAGGGCGTTCCAGTTTCGCTTCGAGTTTAGCCCACGTGGCGACAGCAGCGCCAAAAGCAGCTTCCACATTTGTGGCATCCTTAGCTGAGGTCTCTACCAATGGTGGATCTCCATTTTCTGCACACCACGCGCGAGCTTCTTCCGTTGAAATTTGCTTATCTGATAGAGGAATATCCACCTGTAACAAGCATATTTTTTTAGTAAAATTACAGAAATCATTGTAGATTAAAAGTTTAAAATAAATGGCACTGAACGTCAAGATTTTGAATTTATTCACACAAATAATAAATAATAACTAATAATCTTCTTAGTAATTTAAAATATATTTCGGATCATTTATTTGATTCTATGAGTAATTGAAGGGACTTATTTATGTTAATGTCATGTTTCAAGAAATTGCATTTAATCTTAATTTAAATTGAAGACTCAATTATTATGTCTCAATTTATTTTATATTATTTTATTGATGAAGTTTAATCATGTTGACGTCACTTGTTTTTATCACCTGACAATAATAACGAATTAAATCATTTTATTATGTTTCTAGGTCAACTGAATAATTAAGGTAATTAAATCACATTAATCTGGATTAAACGTGCCATAAAGCCAACAATTCTGATTTGGAACTATGAATTTTCTTGTAATTTAATTAATTCATGTTTTTTCGATTATAATTACTGTTTTTATTTATTCCCAGCCTTTAATTTTATAAATTTAATAAATTATATAATTCATTTAAAATTATTCAATAATAATTGCAATGTCAGCATGATGAACAAAAATAAGAATCTAGCATTCACTTGAGATTAACATTCTGAACTTAATTAGCGTCACGCATTGAAATACAAGTTACTAAAAAAAGATAGCATTAAACTTTATAATAACTATTCGCAAATAGTAGTATTCTGAAATGTAATTCCATTATGTGTATTTAAGAATTACCTTTGTCTTAAATGTTTTACTTTAATTAAATTTTGTTTAATGCTTTACTGATATTCTAATTTCATTATGTATAAACTATAATTTCAATTGTTACAAAGTATAACTGTATGAATATTAGATGAAATCATTTTATATTTTAAATTATTTGAACGTGTACTTTATAAATAATTCAACAATTCTCACTTGAATTGTTTTATGAATCAAAATTCCCAAGAGTTGTAGTTTGCAAATAATGTAGAACTATCGATCTTAAACATATAGAAAGTTTGTTATTCTTTTTATAACAAATTAACTTCATTCAAAAAATTAAAAAAAAAAAAAAAACATGAACTTGAAGTTAAATGTAATTAAGACTGAAAAAACATCAAAATATACGAATTTAATAATTGTTGAGAAATATTAAATATATTAAATAAAAAAACAAAGAACAGGAATTATTTCAAATCAGTCTAGACACCTTATTTCCCACAATGATGAACGGGAAATTGTTGCCGTCCTGTACATCGGCGTAGTGCAAAAACTCAGACTTCCAAAGAGCCAGGTTACAAAAACTATTCCTGTCGTCGACGGCGTACATTAGCAGACAAATATCCGAGCCTCGATAGAAAGGTGTGCGCAGTGTTTTAAAGCGTTCTTGACCCGCGGTGTCCCATATCTGCAGGGTGTAATTTTCTCCATTGATTTCGATGTCTTTGTTGAGGAATTCGACACCGATGGTGTGAAAACTGTGCTCGTCGAAATGATTCGATACGAATCGATTCATGAGGCAGGACTTGCCGACGCCTCCGTCACCCAGGATCACGACCTTGAGTAGAGTCGACCTCTGGGAATTGCGATTGGTCGTATTGTTTGACCTGTTACTCATTTCTAAGGTTATATCTTTAAGAATCTTTATTTATCTTTTTCTGTCTTTAATGTTAATACCTCTTTTCACTGTTTATGATTTACTTGCTGATAAAATTCGTTTCACTTTTAACTTTGAATTCACTTCATTTTGAAAAATCGTTTGGAATCAGCATCGATATCTAAATTATTCCTCTTTTTGTTTATTTTCCTTTGTTTCGTATGATAATCCGTGACAGCGATTCAAGAATATTTTTTCTGTAATTGTCAATTGCGTTTATTATCTTGTAGTCTTGACAGAGCTGTCATTTTGAGATCTAATCGAGGTACTCGCACGGGGTAACAACAGGCAATCGAGATCCTCTACGATGTCAGTACCACGTACTCGACGTCAAAACATCTTCGGAAATAATGAAACTATGGAGCCCGAGTTTGACACTTGTGTTGCAGACGACGCCCATTAAGGATACGCACCAGATGGCGTTGTTAGGTTAAAAATACTAAGAAATGGTGTCTTTCGTTACCAACGACCAGAAACCATATAATAAATCTTTTGAACGTCTCTTATAGTGATTTTTTTTGTTGGAATCGCGTCCTTGTTCTTTGTTGTTCTTTCATTGTTTGACAAAGAAGGGGATTGTAAACAGAAATCAGAACTAATACAATGGAGTAATCACTAAAGGAATAACTGAAATGCAATTCAAATCACAAAATGGTGCTGTGTCAATTACAAAGTTGTGTTTAAATAGCTAACAGATAATATAAAATTATAGTTTTAATAGACACTGTGACAAATACTGAATTGTTTACTGTCAGAAGTTTATATTTGGTAGAGGTGTTTGTTCAAATATTAATTTTTGGAATCTTGGATATCATTTATAAGATCAACACCAATATATCTTGTTTACAGTAGTTATAATAATGAAAAACAACAAAAAGAAAACTCTCAAAGTTAAACAAAATAACAATGTCATGAATGTGATGTGATGTTTGTTTACATTCATTTTTAATAAATCACTTTTAATAAATTCAAGTAAACTCACGCTTCTATATTTTTGTTATCAAATTGATATATAACTGTGATTAAAAAAAATGTCACAAAGAATCTATAACGCGGAGACTTTCCTGCAAAAATTGAAACGTAAGTAATGATTGTTTGTATAATTTTTCCAAATCGAATGAAGGAGATTATAAAAAAAAAAAATTTCTTTAATTCCAATTTTCATTGTTTTAAAAATACTTAAGATCTAATTTTTGTTTTTTTTTTGTTTTTTTTTCTCTAATGCTTATTACATTTTTTCAGGAAAGGAAGATAGTTATGATTTGTTTAATGATCATATTTTACTCTTTCAAAATGATTCTACTAATGGCTTTGAAGAAGATATTTTGGAATTAATTAAACAATTAGTACAAGACAAGCATTTGGGTAAGTAAACTTTAATTACAATTGCAGTTTTAATTACATTTATTTTCAATTCATTGAGTTTGATTATTAATTTATTAAATTATTTGTAGGTGTAAAGAAGAGAATACTGTTACTAAAATGTATTATTCCTATTCATCAGATATCAGAAAGTTTTATAAAAGATTTCATTGAATGGTTTATCTCAAACATACAAAAGATTCCTGTCACCTTGTCTTCAAATTTTATTACATGGCTATATGGTGAGGTTTCATATATAAAATTAATTTTTAAAATACAACATGTGTATGACAAAATCATTTTATTTTGAGAATATTAAATTTCTTGACTTTTTAATATATAAAAAAAATCTTTTTTTGTTTTTGTTTTTTAGGTATATGGGAGTACGAGTTGGTGAATAGAAAACATATAAGAATATATTATGACGTTTTCTTTACAATTTTAGTGTCAAATATACAGGTGGTTATGAACTGTATAATATAATTCAAAAATTAGAACTTTTATGCATATATATTTTCGTACATCTGATATTGTGTCGTTTTATTAATTTTAGGTCCCACTTATTTCTCAATTAATTTACGCATTGACCAAACCGGAAAATGTAACAAGAAGACAAGTATTAAGAATACAAAAGTTTCAGAGATTATTTAAAGAAAACAAAACTGATTGGAAAAAATTGAATGCGTTATTATTGTTAGTTTTCATTATTTGTTTTATGTATTTACTAATCAGTAATTTACTTACTATTCATTAATTTTATTCTTATCAGTAATGTTTCCCAGATGTAAACGTTTATCGAATCGCAACAATTTATGTTTTAGATTATGCAAGACTTACAAACCTGATTGTGTACCTGAATATGTTCAAGCTATGAATTTTCGGGACACATGGAAGGATTTACCAAATGATTTAGATGCAAGATTTGCAGCTGCAAAAGGCCGGATTGAAAGAAACGTGGATCATGAAGACATAAATACAATCAACTTGAATATTGATGTAATAATATATACATAGAGGAATAAGTAATTTATTTGTGAAAGTAAAATTTAGATACATTAGTATATTATGCACCTGGGAACTGAAATGACACAAATTCAAGAAAAATATTTTTTTGAAACTTTTCATGATAAAAATATGTTTATATTTTTTTCTTCGATTGTACAGAATACTATTTCACTTATGTTATTTACATTTTTCAATTTCAGGTTTTTCCAAAGAAAAAAGGAGAATGTTTGATTCCATCAATTAGTTACTTCCATTACGATACAAAGCGGTTCAGCAATATTGACACTGTCTCAATTTTCGAATTAAGCTGGTATAAATTATTGTTATTATTATTATTTGAATAAAATGTTAAATTCAAAATTAAATTAATGAAATAATTTGAAATTATTCTTTATTTTTAGCATTACCGACTTGGGTAAACATATACAAAAAACTGAGATGCCAAATCAAGCGGTTTCTCTTTTGAATAATTTCGTTGGATACCATTTACTTACTTTTACAGACTCTCATTATCAATACAGATTTATGTATAATGTATATAACACTCTCAGAAAAGGTAATAAAGTGGAAACACAAAGACAAGGATATGTTTGTCATATCAAATGTATTTGTTTATATCATAAATTAATTACTTTCTTTTTATTTTAGCCTTCTTCATTGAAGAAGAGAAATATTCTGACGACGAACGCAGAACGATTCTTCAGAAGACAACAAACTTTTGTCGGTACATGCAAGAAGGAATTCCGGCAGTGAATTATTTTCTGCATGAATACCTTTCTTTGCGAAACGGCGATAACTGTCAGGAACTTTTTGATTTGTTGAGCTGGAGTTTTGATGCACCTGCAGGTAAACTACACTAAGTTTTCTTTACATTAGTTTTTGTTTAAAATAATTTGATATGTTTATTTTTATTTCGACAAGTAATTACATTTAGTCATAAGTTGATATATTTTTTTTAAACAGTATTATTTTTTTAGAACTCCTAGACAATATACTAATATATATCAAATTAATGTTCGATGAATCTTCTATGGAAGAACAATGCTCACTTATTAAAATGTTGCGCAAATTAATATACAACCAGGTAAATTTTAGTTTATGTCTTTTCTTTTTGAATATTACATATTTATGATAATACCATTTTTTGGTATTACATTCTCAAAATGGAAATATCTACATTTTATCAGCGAAATTCTGACTTAAATTATATGATTTTTTTAGTACATCAACAGATGCTATGAATTGGAGCTTGATTCACACAAAACATTATTTTTGAAAAGAACCGAAGATGGATACAAAATCACCAACAATATTTTAGTTATTATTCAAGCTGCAGAAGACCTTGTTATTTCAGGTTTAAATATCCACATGTTCAATACTGTCCTACTCTCAGAAGTGTTGGATTTTTATGATCAAGTATGAAGATAATATCATTATACAAATTAATAAATAAATTAATAAAATAACGTATATCACAGTATTTCTTGAAACAAGTGACTGCGTAGAAAGTAATTCTTCTACACTTGTGCGCAAAATGCTTATTTTGCGTGCAGACGTCAGTGTCTTTGGGTCAAAATATACTAATATATGTAATTTTCATATTTTCTATTTTATAAAATTAAGTTTATATCAAATTTTATTGATAAACTTTAATTTAATTATTCAAAATTAGATGTCAACTTTACAAACAATGAGTAAAATAGGAATATGGACCATTGCTCCACCAACTGTGGTTTATGCTTGTTATATAAACAGTAATGTTTATATTATTTCCAGGATGTGCGATATTATGACAAGGTTAATTAATTACTATATTTCATTCTTTGTATATTTTCATTGTTGCAACAATAATTAAAGTAATATCCCATACTGCTCTAGTTCTTAAATAATTTTTGAGAGAATACTTTGATTATTGTTACTATTAATTTATTTAACATATAAGTAAGTGGCTTTGTAATCTCTATCAACAAAATATCAGATGTAATAAATCATATAATACATAATAAATTTAATAAATATTATGGTTTTTTTACAGATATATTGAATCTGCTTTGTATATAAAAGCCAAGATGTTGCAACATAAATACAGAAAGGAATTAAGCTTGATAAATTTCTATATTAATGACATTTCAGACATGTTAATAAATGACAAGGTGAGCATTGATATGAATATGAATATGAATAAATATAATTTATATTAAATAAAAATGATGAAAGAAAATCAGTTAAATAATTACAATTTAACTGATCAGTTATCTACAAATATAAACTGTAATATTAAAATTTTTATTTTTGCAGGCTTTTGATTGTAAAAAGAGAAAAGACAGATATTTTTTGAAAAATTTCCCTAATAGTATTATTGAGACCCTAGAAGGTCATCCATTCAATGAGTTATTGAATATTTCTAATCATTTAGCATTTTTGGCTTATGGTCATACCACTAAGTCCTACAATCCAATAAAAACGATCAACATTTCCGTAAGTATTGTCAATGTGTTAAAAAATTAAAAAAAAAAAAAAAAAAAAAAAAAAAAAAAAAAAAAAAAAAAAAAAAAAATTATATATTTTTTCAAAAAATTTTAAAATAAAATAAAAAATATAAATAATTAAAAAAAAAATATAAAAAAAATATAAAGAAATAAAATAAAATATAATAATTATTTATTTTTTTTTATATTTATATTTTTTTCCTGCTCCTGTCTCTACGTATAATGATAATGAGTAGACATGATCTGCTGTACACA
>JABFOV010001783.1:12961-23084 GCA_022817685.1 Aradophagus sp. ZL-2020 | reverse complement strand
GATATCAGATAGTAGACGGTAAAGTATGCGTGGAGAAGTATATAAGGTTAGTAGTGAAGGACAACAGATCGAGTTTAACAGAGAAGGAAGATAAATTTCAGTGAAACATGTAAAATGGAATAGGGTGTTATTTTTTATTTTTTGAAAACAGATGAAGGATTTGGTGATGTAGTGTGGTTTATTGGGGTCTGAGAAGTGTAGAAGAGACAGAATATATGTGAAAAAAAAAATAAAAAAAAAAACAAAAAAAAAAAAAAAAAAAAAACTAAAATTATTAACGTTTCAGAAATAGTTATTGGAGCTAGTAAAAGAATATTCGAAATCAAAAAAGGATTTAAAAAAAACTTGTAAAAAATATTCTCTATGCATCAAAAATAGTTTATAAACAAACATTTCAGAGACTATTCCAATTTTAGATATACATTTGTCCGTCGCACCAATAAACTACTTTCAATATCAAATTCCATGTAATTCACCGAAACATAAAAAAAAAAAAAATAAAAAAACATAAAAACAGAAGGGAAGATAAAATTCCTGTCGCTTTTCCCCCTTTTACAAACATCCCTCTATCCCGAACCTTCGAACAATAATAAACCCGTTATTCAATAAAACTATACACACGTCAATCGTTCGCGAGTGGAATATTTCAAAAGCCCCTCTCCCTCGTTTAACAGACCTTTGCAAACTCGTCCCCTCCCCGAAACGGCGAACCAAATCAGCGGCCGAGCCGAGGCGTCATAATCCGCCGGCGAACGCGATTAAATTTTTCCGCGGCACGTAACAAACGGCCGGCTCGCTTTCGCCGGCCGAAAAACTCGTCGCTTACGTGCGCGGAATGTCGCTTTCTCGGCCGCGGCGTTGGAATAGCGTTTGCCGCGAAACGACCGTCACGCCATCTGCGCGCGTTTTCGAAAACAGCCACGGTTCCCGGAACGTTCGTTATTCCTTTTTTCTTTTTCATTTCTGATAAATACCCTTGTTTCAGAGCGATTAAAGCCGCGCAATCGGCGCCACATTAGTGACACTTTTAGCCGCACGAAGTTGCACGAGCTGCGTCACGTGGCCCGCGATAACTCGCAAAGTTCAAGCGTTACGTCAGCGGCCGCTGACGGTCATTAGAACGAGGACGAACGCCGTGGATTGGGCCGCTCGGGCACCGCGACCCGTATCCGCGGAGTCGTTGAGCCGGCCCGATCTCCGTGCAAAAATGTCGCGTGCCGGCCGATCGATTTTCATCGCGCCGCTATCGCGATTAATAACCGCGCGAACATAATCGCCAAAGTTTTAATTGACGCTGCGCCCGCTGATGCGTTTTATCATGCGTAAGCTATTTAATGCTACTTTAGCTTCGTTAAAAATTACGAGAAAAAAAAATATCAGAAATGGAATTCCAAACGAAAAATGCAGTTTTGATGTAAAAGGGGGATATACATATATATACATCAATGTTTTTTCAAATTGTCAACATATTGTCCATACACCGTTATTACTATTGATATTACGCATTTTTTATTTATTGTTAATAAACTGTTGAATATGATGACGATATATTTAGCGTATATTCATTTAACTGCGGAAAATTCACTGCGTTTATCGAGAAAAAAGAAAATTCTAATGTTGGAATAAGGATTGTTGTATTATTACACTCATAAAAACGTTTGATTTAAAATAAGTCTTTTCCCCGAAATCGTTGTGATACAAAATAAATAAAATCATGAAAATTTGTTCATTTTATAGTGAAAGAAGGACAATTGTCAAGCACTTTGTTTAAAGAAAGCGTATGTATTCCTCACAAGACCATTGTCCCAAAAATGAACATCGTTTTCTCTCAAAGCAAATGAATCTGGGAAATTATTGCAAATGATCTTTGCATTCTATCAAAGCAAATCATTTCGAAGCAACATTTTATTTTTATGAGTGTAATAATATTAGTCAACCAAACGATTTGTTTGAATCAACCAAAACTTGTGCCTCAGTTTTACATTGTCTGCTCTCTCGCATTGTTTATTCATAAATCGCTGCACGACGAGAACAACGACGAACGTTATAATCGCAATTAAAGTTCATTCGTAAACATTTCGGCCGTGACAATGCTGACAACGTTAATTGCAGTCGCCCAGGATTGACGCACGGGACGCGTCGGCCGAACCTAAAAATGGGAGTAAAAACACGCAAATTAACGTGCGCGTCGGAAAAGCCGTGCTTTTACACGGGATCGGTGGCGTGTACACAGCCCCGATGTAAATTACTCGGTCAATCGACGTCGTGTTTTTTACCCGAGCTCGTTTTAGGCACCGACATATCACGACAGTTAACTTTATATAAATACCTCATCACGGCCGGCGAAACGCCCGACTGTCCGACCGAAATCGATCGTACTACTTAAAATCAGAAGCGTAAAGTTATTTTATGAATCGTGTTTTAACGGACCCGAAACGCCGGAACGTTCGTCGCGTTCATTCGGCAAGTAGTTTTTGGAATCGAAAGTTGATTTTTGAATTGGTTCTTCCGCCGGCAAGAAGTTGTCCCGAATACGTTTGATCGATGTAGTATCTAATTAAATTTCATTGATTGAAGAGCGCCGTCGAAAAATGGCGAGGGAGACGGAGCGTCGGTATAAATAATGCATTTCAGCCTTATAACCGAAAGGACATTGACTTAATTGAGGGACGACGCTTCGCAAGGGTCCCGGATGAGAAATGAAGAGCGAAAGGTGAGAGTAAAATAGAAAGAAGCAAAAACGAGGGGTAAAAGGTTTTAGAGAGCAAACGAAAGGCTCAAGTGCTTCACAAGGGCTAAATCTCGACTGCTTAAACTTTCAAATTCCATCGCAAACATCTCGCACTCGGGAAACCGCCCGATCCTCTTTGTCACTTTGTTTTCGTCGTTTTCGTCGTTCGTGCGTGGCTCGTTAGAAAAATGACAATAGGAATTTCGTAATGGAATTTTCAATCCGCGGCTCGGCTTGATAACTCGGCTGTCAGTGAATTTGAATTCGCGTTCGTTCGCACAGTGAGAAAATCAAATGGTACACTGATATAGTTTTACCATTTCAATGGTACCATTTATGTGGTAAAACTTATAGATTTTACCATTCAAATGGTAACTTTTACCACGTAGCTCTCTCAGTGTATTTATCTATAATTACTCAATTTTGCGTTTGCAATTGTACGAAACAAATTCTACGGAATTTTTATTCGGTATACGTCTCATTTAAAAATGAAAGCGACTACGCAAATGAGTATTCGAGGCTCGCCCGGATAAATTCATGATTCTTCACTCGCGTGTACATTTTATCTTTCTTCTGAAAAATATTTGAAAAATAGAACATTTAATGGAATTACTGATTAAAATAACTATCACTGGAGAACATTTAAAATAAAATAGCGTATATGGCTATTGAATTTTCAGTTCTATTGATAGTCGTCGAAGACGACTCTATCGAAAATCAGTATGGAGATGCTAAAATTAAATGATTAAAATTTCAGGTGATGTATTGCTCCACGAAGACAGCGACATCCGTTACCAATTTTGATTGCTTCCACAAATTGGGTCACCTAACTCATAGATATTGACACTTTTACGCTTGAACACGAAAAACGCATGGATTCTTCGTATTCTAATGCAAGTTTGAAATCGAGTCATTTTTTACACCACAATCATTTCAACACCTCGCACCGAATCCGCTTGTAAGCATTAATTTAAAAGAAAAAAGATGAATTATGGGCAATAGAAAAATCTTACACGAGTTTATAAATAACAAACACTGCGGTATAAAAGCGTTTGTACGAAAGACGGCGGAGAAATTTTCCGCGGGATATAAAGGTTCAGATGGTTTTGGTCTGAAAACTTGGTTTGCTCACAAAAGACCAACAAGCAAAATTTCTCAAGAATATCTCTGACTTATTTAAAGGTTGCATATATTTTAGTACTGTGATATTTAAGAGGCACGTATTTCTGCAATCGCCCAGTTATAAACGTTCCAAAAGACGAGAATAACGTCAAAGAGAAAATATAGAAAAGGACGTCAAAGCCTTAGAATAACGAACGAGGGCTTGAAAAACGAAGTGTTAAATTTAAATAATGGTCGACGAATTCAAACAATGCTTTTCGAATGATCAAATTTCTTTCCGTCAATTTTCCCATTCTTTTTATCATCTCGAAATTTTCGCGTGCAAAAATATTTTTGATCATCGAGATCTCAGTTGTTTATTTCAAACTCGCTGCACTGTTTCCCACGCCGCGGACAAAAACTTTTATCTCCGTTGTGCGTACCACTAAAACTCTTTACATGGAAAATAAAGACGAGGAATAAAAGCGATATTAACTATTTTTGCACACGAGTGTAAAGACAAAAAAGAATCATTTTTACGTTCGTTAACGTACTATTATTCGCAAAGAATATCTTAAACATTTCAATGTTTGTCAAGAAAGTACGAATATATCGTTTTAACAATGTAACATTGTAGAATAATGTAAACAGGCAATAATATATAAAATTAATCAAAGTATAAAATGGCAATTAAATTTAATAACAATAATAATTGAACAATTAAAACCGATGGAGAATCAATCGTTTGAAATAAATAATTTTGTATCATAAAACCTAAAAAACCTAATATAAATGACACATTGTGAAATGTTCGTATACTCGTATATAAATATTTTACTCCTATTTTCAATTTTTTTTTTTCTTTTGCAAACTACATTTTAGTTTACAGCAGCTACAGTATATGGTCCCGCTTTCCTAATCCAAGTACGAAAATGTTCCATGGCGTCTTCTTTTTAATACATTCTTTTTCTCCGTGTACAATACGTCGCATCGAATAAAAATAGTTTAATTCAGCGTCCTAGATCAGTAGCCTAGTCTGAGGTGCAGGGATCAATATTCAATCGAATCTAAGCACATCTGAGAGGTTTCGAAAAATTTTTAATTTTTCGCCATTTTTCCAAGGGTAACCCCTTGGCACATCTGATCCTTTCTCTTACATTCCGTTTTCGTATTTCACGTCGTTCGGCATTTATGAAGTTGAAATGGCACTTCATAACGTTAGCAAATGGCCCGAATAACGAATGTATTTATTCCCCGAGTTCTATTTGTATTAATGTCGTCATACGTTAACCGAGAAGACGGTCTCGCTTGGGGAGCCGGGGAGAAAAGAAACCGGGGCCGAAGCGAGACCACTTTTCGTCCAGATTACCGGCAATCAAATCCGCAAATTCCGAAGCCTCGTCCCGGCAAATCCCGCGCTTATCACATTCCAAAAGTTGCCTCGAATTGAAATTGCCGAAATTGTAAAGAAAAATGCTTTCTCGGGTGTTCTTGGCGCGCGGCGCTCCCCGCACGAGCTTTCTGCTGCTTCGACGTTTTTCTCAAAGTGGCCGTGAATTTTCGACAACTTCTTTCAACTATGCGCCCGGGCAGCGTAACGTTAATATTAAAGGCGGCTCCATTGCTGCGTCGATACTTTTTGTACAATGTATCATACGTTTTTCCTTTTTATTATTTTCCTTTCAGTGCATGTTTAAATGAAAAATGAGAAATGTGTACGTCGAAATCTTGGCTTAACATCAATGTTGAATAAATGCAACTTTTAATGAATGTTTTCGTTAAAATATTAATTAAAACATTTTTTAATTACCGTTAACACTGTAGATGTAACGTCTATGACATTATTCCATGTTCTCGTGAGTTTGTCTTTTTATTTCAACATTACTTGCATTCCTCGTGTATTTTATTCATATTTCTACAATTTCCTTTTTCACATTTTTCTTACCAATATTCATTTATGTTGAAAAAAAGCAAGTGCAAATAAACGAAACACGATTTATTTTTCGAGCTTTTCCATGCAATTTTTCGCCAAAAAGACGCGGAAATTAAAAGCGATGATTACGCCCTTCAATATCAAGCCAACAAGACCGGCCTTATTATCTACAATGCCGTCGCTAAAATATTTTCGCATTTTTACGCGAGTCTTTCCGCCGAACTGAATTACAGCCGAGCTCGCTAGTTATCGGCGAGCGTCCGCGTGCACACCAGCGCGCGGCTAAATCATTCTGCATATTCGAGCGCCAACGAGCAACGCAAAAATGGCCCAATCATGGACTCGGGCGCGATACACGCCGAACGAATTCGCGTGCTGTTATTACAATCCGCCAGTTTTTGTCATCTTTATGAAAATGAGATTACGGAATTTACGACGCGGCCGTTTCCGATTGGAAGTTTTACAATTCTGATAACGACTTTACGACGGGCATTGTAAACTTTTCGGAACTCGCGGGTAATTTGTCACGCGGACAGAAGGGCGATGTGAATCGTTGATTATTTGACAAGGATTTTTTGTTACTTTTTTTTTTTTTTTTTTTTTTTTTTCAAGAGTAAGCATTGTAAGTTTATCGATATACTTTACGCGGCGGAAGGTAATCAAACTTCATTTTCTGCTTGCGAAAAATATGCCTTAAGATTGTCTCGTTGAGCGAATGTAAGATTATATGTGTTATATATATTCAGGTCGTGTAACAAATTTATTGGAGACTCCGGAAAAAGTTCTCATCTGTGTCAGTTTTTATAATGCAGAAGTGTTATGGGGGAGAAAAAAAAAGGAGAAGGAGCGTTTCTTATAGGTTCTTTTTCTCTGTAGTAAAAATATATCGCCGATGTATATAGCGTTTATGCTGTAAAAATTTATAGTATTAAATATTTTAGCGTCAGATCAACCTCCGCCCCAATTTATTACACGATGTGGGCCTGCGAGGAAATGGTACGTTTTAATACCAAAACAAATTTGTGCATTTAGTAGAAATTAGAATGGAAAAATGGACGGGAGATATTTTATCGCGTAAAAAGAAAAGAATTTGTTTTCCATTATACTGTGCACAATTCGCGCAGCAATTTTCACGTCGAAACGTTACTATTTCAGGACTGCAAACCCGTAAATTGATTTTTAGAGCCGGTTTGAAAATACGTTATTTTTTACAATATCTGTCAGTATTAACGATAAAAGACGAAATATACGTATGTATGAATGAAGAAACATGAAATCATTTTCAGGCAACAACTATTTATAAGTTTTTGAGGAAAAAATTTCTTTTAATCTTTGACGTTCTTTCAACGTTATATATCGTTAAAAGTTTCTGTTAATCAAATTTTTCGAAAATGTACAGAACCGACAATCGATTCTGTTTGTTGAATATTATTTCTTCAAAACAGTAAAACCATTTTATGAAAGACATTGCCATTAATGCGAAAAAGTGATTCGATATTCTTCTGTAAAAAATCATTTCGTCGCAACTAATTTTCGAACAGAATGGCAATTTCGTTCTTGCATTTTTTTTCTCATTGTGATTTAATTTTGGTAATAAATATCAAAGTTGCTGCATTGTTTTGTAGCAGTGCTAGAAGTTGGAAAATTTTTAATTGAAATCGATTATTATTAACGCGACCACCATGTCATTAAAAATCAACTGAAACGTTACGGTATAATGAGAAAATAATAACTGATAATGAAAACATTTTAATTCTTCTTTACGTATTGTAACGTAACATTTTACGCGTCTCATTTAAAAAAATGAGTTTGAAAACTTTCATTTTCCCTCTCTCTTTCACAGTATTTAAATTCCTTTATCCTTGTTTTTATATATTTTTTTCATCTAATTATCGCTATCTTGTATTCCTATCTCTATCTATTGCCACATCGTTGCATCTGGCAATCCCGGACCATACTTGGCGTCCTGCGTAAATTATTAAATTAGTAAGCTTTGGCACAGCTTGACGGTGGCGAAGGAATCCGAAAGTAAATTCAGCGTCACGCTGCACTGATTATTATAACGAAACCGTACATTCAATGGGCGAATTGTAACAGTTACAATGCAACGACTTTTGAATTTTCGTTGGTTGTGTTTCACAAAAAAAAACAAAAAAATCGTTTTCTTCATTGTGATACAACATATATTATAGTTACCTGATGATCTACGATAATTTGATGAACAGTGAAAAGTAAATTATTAGTAATAATTGAATAATAAACCAATTATTAATTATTAACTTGAGATAAACAATAACCTATGTTACATTCGCGAGTCAACTGAAGCTAAAAAGGATCCTTTATTCTACATCAATAATGAGAATTATTAGTTCATTTGCATTTATCTTTCATTGAAAAGCTATATACATCGGCAACGACTCATAAATTCTGAACTATCAATATTTTAACTCAAGTGACAATGCAAAAAAAGGAAAACTATTAAAACCGAATTCAAATTTTTCGTATTTTCTTCCAACCTGAATAAACATTATCTAATTTGAATTTGTTTTAACGTTTATCTTTCATAATTTAATAATTCTTAAATAAAGATATTCAGGTACTTTACGTTTGAACATGAAATCTACACTCAGAACAATTTATTTGAATCAAATAATATTTGAATACGAATTCATTTAAACGCAAAATATTTGTTACCTTTTTTTAAATGAATATTTAAACACACTATTTAACAGTAACAAATAATATATACATATAAATATAAATCTCGATATTTTCTTTTGATTTAAATATTTGCAAGGTTCATGATCAAATATAAATATTATTTGATTCAAAGAAAGTGTTGTCGGTAATACATTGAGCATGTTCCAGTTGTCGTGAACAACTTTGAACGAGTCGGAAGTATTTCCCGTTAGTTAAAAAAAACTTCATAAATAGCACGAGTACTTTCATTTACTACGAGGGTACATAAAAATGTTGAACTACGATATATACGCTAATGCTTTTATACCATACATTTTGGGTACAAGAAAATGAACTTACTTTATACGAGATTCGCACTTTTCACGGCACACAAGGCAACGTCGAAGACGTTGCCAACGAAGGC
This sequence comes from Aradophagus sp. ZL-2020, assembly GCA_022817685.1. Taxonomy (NCBI): domain Eukaryota; kingdom Metazoa; phylum Arthropoda; class Insecta; order Hymenoptera; family Scelionidae; genus Aradophagus; species Aradophagus sp. ZL-2020. The sequence goes on along the minus strand of JABFOV010001783.1, from coordinate 14,216 downwards.
CACCCTCTCTTTACGCATTTCAAACATCGCGGCTGCTACGATATCACTGCGTAAGAACGAAACAACCAAAGGCACAATAAAGCATCCGACGTATCGACGTCGCCGTGTACTTTGATAAAGAAATCAGGCATGAGAAAAGTTTTTCATTGGCCATCGAGCGTGTCAGAATTGCTTCGAAAAGGAATTTGCTGGAACGTATTCTCCGAGGGGGTCTATCCGGACGTAAAATTCATGCCAAAACTTTGGACGCTCCATTACTTCTATTTCAACTCTCCTTTTAATGACACTATAACTTTTCGCATTTTATTTCCGACAGGAAGAATATGATTAAAAAATTTTTGAGTGACTTTTCAAGTTTCCCCTTTATCGATCGGGAACACATCCGCGACGTTGTTCACTGTCACTGACTTGAAATAAAAGCTGCATTTCAAATCCTTTTTAAATCGGCGCTCCACTTCGCGATTTGCACGTCTGCAATTTTCCGCCCTCCGAAATTATTCCTTACGATTTGGTCTTCGGATTATTAAAATTTAATAACGGCTCTCATCGAAATATTATATTGCTCGTTTTGCAATGTACGTCGAAGTAAGTTGGATTCCGATTTTCGATATCGTCCTGAATGGTAAAGCCCCATGAAGTTGGGAGCGAAATCATGCGTAACGCTTTTATTTTCCGACAGAGATCGCTGATCGATGCAAAATTCGGCGTTACATTAAATCCATTTTAATAAAACAAACGAAATTCGAAAAAGAACAAAAAACGAGAAAATTTAATTATTCATTTTTATTTCAATTTCAATAGAATGTACTTACCAAAATCAGGTGCACCGAAAGTAACTGATAAATTAACGTTTCAAAACAAAAAGAGCGTTAATATTATACATATGTTTTATATTATCAATATACCATATAAAAGTTACTTGCATAAAATTTTCTTATATTGTCAATATCTTATCAACACTAATAATGATAATATATTTGCAATATATATTTTTAATATAATAACATTACTTTTTAAGCCTATATCAATGTACAATTTTTACCACAATAAACCAAAACACCATTCGATTGCAATAACGTTAATTACTGAAATGAATTTCAACACGACTTTAATTAAAACGTCCGAAAGCAACCACGCCATCTTTTATTTGTTACCTCATAGAATTCACCGAGTGCGTTAAAAACAAGTTTAATTGCGAGATGTTTATTTTGTGAAATTCACGAATTTGTTCAATATTCGTCTATTTTTTTTTTTT
>JABFOV010001783.1:0-12861 GCA_022817685.1 Aradophagus sp. ZL-2020 | reverse complement strand
TTTTTTTTTTTTATTTTTTTTATTCAATGGAACGTTTCGAGCTCGAATTTACTCGGACTAATCCTTCGGCCACTAAAATCCAGTGAAATAGAAACAAAACGTCGGCCTTTACACGGGCCTGTAATTTGTATTTAATTCGTCAAAGATACGTATTTGCGGATCTTGATCGTCGCAAAACGACTGCGAGCGATCGACGAGGCCAGCCGGTAATAACTATTAACCAACGATGTAGTTACTATCGTAAGCATTAAATTAAGTACAGCGCTTCAAACGTGGCCGTTTCGTTTGCGACGGATCGCTTCGTAATCCGTGACAAACGAAATTGAAAGGTTCGTCTTGAGCCAACGTTTGGAAAGCATGATCCGTTTTGTTTCAACAAAATAAACCGAGCTCAAATGTAATCGCCGTTAATTCTAAAAACGTCTCGACGGTTCGAGCGTTGTTTCGTAGTTTAGTGGCGTGCGTCGTTGTCGGGGCATGTTGGCCAAGCCGAAGAAATATATACGCCTTTAAAACTAAATCTAAAATAATGTCGCCTTCGAAACGATAAGGCGCATTAATCCGGGCGATATTTATTGCCCTTTTCATTCGATTAAACGACCGGAAAGTTTGCAAGTTTGAACGGAACGCGATGCAACGTGATAAAAATGCGCGGCTTTTGGCCAAACGATTTCGCGAAATCGCGTCGAATTGTGTTGCGGGAATGCAGTCGCGTGCGTTCTTTCATGAGGCGAATCAAGTGCTTGATAATTGGACGCGTTCGCCTGGAATCGTAACGTTTTAATTGTGTTGAATCGCCTTGATTTACGAGCGCGAGCGTTGTCATTGAGATAGAATATGGTTACAGACAAAGTTCAATGTTAGTATCACGAAGGTTATAAGTTCTATCTACCACTCAATGTCAATGGTGGATTGAATTTTTTATTATTATCGATTCATCGTTATTATTGAACAGTCATAGTTCGGTTAAAGATAACGCTTAACATCTCGCGAAGAGGTAAAGAACCAAGTTTTCAAAACGAAAAATTATTCCGAATTTGAGATAATACAGCGTTATTTTGTTATAAAAATGTATGTGAATTGCAGGAAATTAGTTGTGAATTTTTTTTAATGAAATTAAACTTTGATTTGAAATAATATATATATATAAAAGAAACTTGAAATATAATGCAACGAAAAGTGCATTTTTAAAAGTGCATATTTACTGTTTATCTTTGAAAGATAATTTACGTGAAATTGATTCTTGTTTGTTAGACTATTTCGTTCATTTAATGAAAGATCAATTATAAAACTATATCAATTATAAAATCAATAATGATTATGAATAAAAAATGATATTTATGAATCATCGCTCATAAATTTGTTGCAAAAATATGTGATTTTCCAGAAAAAATCTCTTCCATCAAGCAGCTAATTACAAAAACTTTACCGGATACAAAGTCAATAAAAATCGATTTAAAATAACTGGAAACTCCATCGAAACGATTTTTAACGGAGTTTTCAATTAAATTCCAACAACGTTTCCGTCAACTTGAAATTGAATTATCCGGATAAATAAACTTATATCATATTGGAACTTTTTGCATAATTATATACCCTGCGTTTTCAACACTTCATTTACCGTTTCGCGATTGACGCAATGGGCAATATGTTTCAAATATAAGTGTAAGTTAATATAATTCCGTTTTGAATAAACATTACGTTTCGTGGAACAAAAAGCAACGTGTGTTGAGTGTAACACACGCTCGGTCCGTTATAACAAATTTACGAGCCCCGGGGCGCATTATTTGAATTTAATGAAATATTAATTATAAAATTCTCAGCCCAACATCCACGACTTTTAATTTAGCTTTAATCACCGCAGCGTCAATCGAGCCCATCCGATCGATGCGTGACTGTAAAATTAACATTTTCTTATATAATTAATCCCCAATCAAAAACATTTCTGCTACAGGCGAGCAGATTCAACAATTTTAATTTGCAAGCTTAATCAATTTTCTGAATTGTTCGCATTATTGACGTTTCTAATTAAACCAGCTTGTTATTAAAATCATAATAATAACCGTCAATAGTATATAATCAAACGGTTAATTACGTGCGCAATTGAACGAACAAACATAATTTTGATACAAGTAACAAATTTGTATCAATATTTTACGAGATGCTTCTTAATTTCCAACCTACTTTGAAATAATGCAGATGAAATATTTACGAGTAAGCAACTTTCTGTTTTAAATCATAGTTTTAATGCCAATAAATAATTTCAGACGTAAAGTCCAGGTATTATCAATTCAGTAGGACGATAAAGTAATAAATAACAAAGATTATTAAATAAAAATAAAAATATAGAAAAATTGTAGAGAAATATATCGGATTCCCCGAGCGGAATCTTTTTATAATACGGAAATCTTTTACATTCTATTATTTTAAAATTATTACGGAAATTAATGTTAAAAGCGGAAAGTTTAATATGGTTTTTCAAGGCAAAAACGTCACCTGTGACTGTGATTAAAAAATATTTCGCAGAAAAATGTGAACCTTTGAATGTAAATATGTATGTAAAAATTGTTAATATATGAATACTTTCTCACAACAAAAATAGTTTGATTTTTCAACTATAAAAATTCTTTTGAAGGTGGCTCGTGTGCACAATAACGATATTCCATTTTGTTTTCTTTGTTGGCTTTTTCACGACAAGTTCAAAATGGAAAACATTAATTTAAAATCGTTCATGGAAATAAATCAATAATTATGAAAATTACAAAAGCTTATTTCACTTTCTAAATTATTATAATTAAGATTCTAATCTCAAAAAAAGACTCTTAACAAGGGTTGAATATCAACATTTTTCAATGCAACTTTCATGATTTATCATCAATAAATTTTCGATTCAATCGGACAATGATTTATGGAGTTGAAGTTTCCAACGTTTATTAATAAACGAAAATTGATCATATATAATTTAGCAATGTATATTGTAATCAAAAATGAAAAAATTATATTCTTCAACATTAAAATATCCTAACTTCTTCTTGTAAAATTGTCCATTCGAAAAATATTATTTTTTGTATGAAGAAAAATGTATTAGATTTTATTTTCGTTTAATAATAAACGTTGGAAACTTCAAGAACATCAATGATTTTTAGTATTCGAAGATTCTGTAGGTCTGGATAGACTGACGTGTGCCCGATGAAAACCATAGTACACGTATTGATATTTCATCGCTACGAAGATTTATGGAACAATTTTATCGATTTATCACCAAGTTCGAATATCATTTCGATTCCCCTCCTATTCAATCCTATTTAATTATCAACGAACTATTTTCCGAAGAGAAAAAAAGAAAGAATACACGAACAAATATTTATGCCTTCCAAGGCAGTAAAAACGTACTTCTTCTAATTATAACGTGTACAAGAGCATTTGAATAAGGGAACGGAAAATAAATCTAAGGTCATTCGATAGATTATGGTCTTAAGTGATTCTCCAATTGACGATTGGCCGACCTTCGAACACGATAATCGTCGGATCGCGTGCGATGTACGGACTTGTGCGGGAACGCGGAACAACCGTGAGCCGGCGCTCGCAATTTCGGACGAATTTCGACGATCGGGTTGGACGAGCGAAAGAATGCGGGTACGGCAGAGCGAGAAACATTGGCAGCAGGCCGGACAAAAGCTGGGCCAATTAAAAAGTTGCGCGGACGAAAAGATTTTATACCCGTGCACCTTATTACGCGGCAACAAAAAAAATTTTTTCTTTCTTCAAAAGGAATTTTTTTCACGTGAAAATTAATCAGCAGCGTAGAAACGGAAGTAAGACACCCGATCATTCAGTTACAGTAAATTACCCTTTTTATTGCGAAATAATTTGCTAAAAGATGAACAAGAAGCTTCGTACGTATACAATACACGAATTCAAACTTGGAAAAATTATTATACAATTTATGTTTATGAATTGCAGAAAGCCGACAAAACACTTTAGAAAATAATAAAAGCTAGGCAAAGTAGTCAATAAACATCAATATTAATATATTTCTGTTGAAGTGAAGAGATTTTACAACGAAAACAGACAATTTTTTCATGGAAATTCGTCGAACTTCAAACCCGTATATTGATGGCTGGGAAGAAAAACCCCCATTCTCAAACTGGCAATGAAGAACAAACATTCTCAAACTGGTAATGAAAAACCCCCATTTTCAAACTGGCAACGAAGAACCCCCAATCCGTATTCATTGCCAATGTGAGAATGGGGGTTTTTCATTGCCAGTTTGAAAATGGGGGTTTTTCATTACCAGTTTGAGAATGGAGGTTCTTCATTGCCAGTTTGAGAATGAAGATTTTTCTTCCCAGCCATCGATATTATGTACGTATGGAAGTTCCTGTACATGCTAAAAGTATGAAAGGTATCCCATCGTGAGACATTTTCGTTTCATAAAATGCTCAATTATCCCACATAGCGACCAATTTACTTTTGCTGCCTTGGACATAAAAAACGTCTCGACACGAAACGCTCGTTTCTTCCGGTAAATCCCACAATGAGTAAATATTTGTCTTGCCGAAAAAGCATGCAAACGCCGCTGATAAACAATGAAACACTTGCAAATGTTTCAAGTCAACGAACTCACGGCCAAGCCTGCGCTTGAAAAATCGAGTTCGTACACTCGTCGGCGGCATCAAACATTCACCGGTTACGCAGCCATTGACGTCCGCTGATCCTCGAATCCGCGTTGCATTCGCGCCGGTGAATAATGAATTATGTTGTTCGGCGATCGGAATATTAATAAAATATTCACGGGCTATAAACGCGCGGGAAAGTCGGCCGCGAAATGAATAATCGAGGCGGGGGATTTCGTCGTTGTCTCGTTACCGAGGACGTTCACTTTTTCACGCGGCGATCGCGAGTCGCGGCGAAACTAATTACCGATCGAACGACCTTGCCGCAATTACAATGTAAATCACTTTGTGCCCCGCGCGAATCGCCAACGAAAATCCATAAATATTTATAGCTAATCTCGGACTGTAATATTTTACGTTAACGATAAGAGGATCGCGAGCCAAGTCATTACGCTGGAAACGACTTTATGCGCCGGCGACAAAACGACCGTCGCCGGCCAAGACTTCGTTAACGCTGAAAATCAACTTGAATCGGGGCGCTGGCGGCCCTGCGCCGAGTGAAATGGATTATCAAACTAACCAATTTCCCATTCGCATAATCATATTTTGCAATACAAATTTATTTAAATGATATTGTAACGGATCGTTTGCGCATGCGCGCTCAAGAGTCACAGACGACGATCACACGCAACTGGAAATCCAATTAAAGCGAACGTGCGCTTTATTTCGGTGAAAATGAACGACGACGAATTTTCGAGTAATTTAAAAACAAAATGTTGTAAGTTGTACTTCGTAGAATATCGTTGCGGTGATGACTGACGATTCAAGAGGTGTTTACAAAATGGGCATAACATTTCTGTTTTTTTAACACGTGCACAGAAAACATTTTTCAAACCTACTCAGCGAGCGGAAAGTGACACTTTTCTACTCTCAGGCAGACGAGTTCACTTTTTCGCAGTCTGAATTTTAAAAACAGTTTGATGACTTTGCCACCCTTGGGCGAAAAATGAAAACCCTCCATGCCGTTAAATAAACGCAAATCCCGTTAAGTGAATTGCACGTTCCTTGTAAAACCTTCTCGCAAAAAAATATTGTCTGCGATACGACCGGAAAGCAGGAAATTTACTTGTCGGAAATCATCAACTTTTCGCCCTCGCATAATATCCTACGCCACCATTTAATAGAAAACGTCTCAGTTTGTTATGTATCAAAATGGACATCTATTATTGAACTAAAAAGAAAAGGGAAAAAATTACTGGATTGAAATATATCTTAAAAAAATGTAACCGTGCTAAAAACTCGACGTCGACATTAACGTTACGGTGGCTGTTATTTAATGCGTAGGAAGTTTGCAACGTTTATTTGCAACGAATTCCGAATTCCATAAACTTTCAATCAAAAAAGACATATTTCTAAGAAAAAAAGTAAATAAAAAAATTAATTATTTCATTTTGATATATATTTTTAGTTCCGATTTTGATTGTCGATGAACGAAATGATATTTTATTTAAAATTCGTTGCAAATAAACGTTGCAAGCTTCTTGTACATGTTATTTAAACAAATAAACATTAATTTCGCTACGTTCTTGAAGTTTCCAACGTTTGTTAGTAAACGAAAATAAAATCTGATATACTGTTTTTCATACAAATAATAATATTTTTTGGTTGGATAATTTTACAAGAAAAAGCTAGAATATTTCAATCTTTGAGAATATAATTTTTTTTTTTTATATTAATTAAAATACATGTTGCTAAATTATACATAATTAGTTTTCGCTCATGAATAAACGAAAATTAATTATATATAATTCAGTAACATATGTCGTAATCAAAAATTAAAAAAATTATATCTTGACATTATAACATTCTAGCTTCTTCTTGTAAAATCATTGAATTAAAATATACTATTATTTGTATGAAGAAAAGTCTATCAAATTTTCTTTTCGTTTAGTAATAAACGTTGAAAACTTCAACTACATACTTCAACTCCATATTTCTCTCGCGTCGCCGTGTGCGTGCAAATCGAAATGGACAATGGTCAGTGGTAAGAGTTGCGATGCCACACGCACTCGCACCAATTGGCTGTTAAGCCTAATGCGCGACACGCAGTGTGCTAATGTAAGACCTCGACGTCCGCTATTACGCCGATGTAAACTACTCGCCACTGATCTGCCGGTTGTCAAGTACGGCCATTTGTCTTTGGCCAACGAACGAGCGCACAAGATTCGAGCCATTTTGGCCGTTTCGATCGTATCGCCGGGAAATACGACCGGCCGTTTTGTCGACGATCGCCAACAACTGCCGCGACCAGATCAGCGAAAAATTATAACTCAATGCACGGTCGACGGATAATTGTTTCGTAAAGTTACTTCATGATAACACGAAAATGAAAATCAATTACTGATTTATTAACCGCGCCATCTACAATACTCGAACAGGGTGACCACTATTTTTATAAAACAAAATTCCCTGACTTTTCCAAGTTTTCGAGAGGTTTTAAGCATTTTTTCCCTGACTTTTTGATAAAACAATTTAACGTATTTGAGTACATATTTCCTCATATAAGAATAACTTGTTTCTATAACATTAAAAAATAATCATCAAAAACTGTTATTCATTTTAGCAATGCATTTTTTTATATATATTTATATATAAAAATAAAGCGAAATGAGATATGAAAAATTAGTGGACGTAATTTTAGTTATTTGTGACATTTTAATGATTTGTAATTGACCTTTTACTTTTCCTTGATTTCTGGTAAAATTCCCTGACTTTTCCAGGTTTTCCAGAAAGTGGCCACCCTGTCGAATGACCCTGTTTACTTTTCAAGACTGTCAAAAATTAATTAGACTGATTGTTATAATTTAATTTATTTTCGCCTGTGTTTTAAGTAAAAATTAAATTCGTTTGATAAACAACTGCAAGAGTAGCCGCAGGTTTAAGATTTCGATTAAATCCGTTTCAATGCTTTAACGTAAATTGTAAATCACATTCGGATTAAACTTTTCATTTGCAAAGTGATTATTTTTCGTTTGTCTAATATTTTCGGCAAAAAAAGGTAATCTAAATGAAAGAGGAAAGTAAATTTCATATTCAATGAGTACGGTATCGATTTATTTTCAATTAAAAGATTCTTTTTAAGTCGTTCTTAACTTTCGCGATTTTATTTTCACGGGAAACTAAACAAAGTGAAATTTCATATCTTCCCCTTTTGTGACTAAATATAAATATTTTAAAACCGAAGTTTCATCCTTTTTAATTCAACGCCAAAGACTTGTTTGATGTTATAAAACTTTATTGAACGAATAAATAAGTATCTAAGTTATTCATAAATTGCAGCTTTATACGTTACAATAAAATGCTTATGAAAACAAAATGGAATTTTATTCAAAGATACGTACGAAGATGGAAATAAAATGCTCACACCGATACACCAGTCTGATAAAAGTTGTTTAACGATTCAGTGTGGAACCACAAAATTTGAAGTCATTATTTATAACCAAAAAAAAAAAAACATTTTTAATTATCCTAAGCAAAATCATGAACAATCTAAGTTCACCAAAATTTTTAATTAACTTAATTACATAAAAAAAAAATTTACATCACTTTTTTAAAAGAAAAACTTCCCGTAGTTTTTGATAGGTCAAATTAACTTGACTAGTTCAGCAAGTTTTCCTCACAAAATATTGATTGAAAAATAACTTTTTATGTATTCCTATTACTCTTACTGGTTCAAAAATGATTTTTATAAACACAATAATAAGATTTCAATGGCAGTTTTAGAATCAAACTTCGTCATCCACTTTGTCCACCTCTCAACTAAAATCCCAATAACCTTAACCACGAATTCCCATAATTACCTCCGAGCGTAACTTGATGAAGGACGAATCGCTGTTAAAGAGAATAATCCTCGTTGAAAGAAGCGTCTCGCGCAGTTTTCGCGGTAATAACCGTCGGCGACAATGACGTTTGACTTGGCGGCCGCCGCAGCGGAAAAAAGAAATAAAGATCGATTGATCTTGACGATAGCAGACGGCGAGTGAGTCGCGAGGAAGCGCCGAAAGTGATCAATCGTCGAAAAGCGTCCTTTGATCGATTAATTCGAGATGCGCCTGAAATATGTTGATGTAAGCGCGGTGATTGATAGAATTGAACAAACAAGATCAAAGTAATGGCAGGTGTTCCGAGGCAGCGTCGTGATTGATCGCTCGGCATCTTTGACTAGAAACGGCAAACTAAGTCGCGATTTTGCCGGTGTTTATGATTCATTTCCAATGCTTTCGATACAAATTGGACGAGCATGTTTGCGCGCCCTCCCCCGGCCAATTTCATTTGCACCGTTTGCTCTTGTTTACGGTTAATGTTCCATTATTCGGCCATCGATCAACGTTGCCGATTTTCGCGTTCGAAGAAGCCGTCCCTTCGGCCGCGAATATTTCCACGACAAAGACGACGACGTGTGACGAACACGCGGCCAACTTTTTAATGAAAAAAGTTGTCGATCGATCGGCGAATTCGAATATTGAAATGAACCCCGATGTGAATTATCTGCGCTCGCATTGTGCGGCGTTATGTATGGCAGAGATTTGTTCGGCCAAGATTGTTGCAATCGACGGGAAGCGAAGATAATTGTGAAGATAAGAAATATCAACGCGCAAGTTTTATCGTTATTCTATTGCATGTGAAGACCGTGTAGGGAATGCCGACCGCTTTGTTATCTAAAACGCCGATCAAATAAAAATAAGATTTATTTTATCTTGCAAACATCGGGCTTTGTTTTCCGTTCGTGCAATCGCCGCGAGACGCATTTACGTTGGACGATATTTCCGATTTGTTTTTCAATTACAACCACGTGGAAATTATAAATTTTCGGTTTATCAATTGACGAGAAGTTTTATATGCAGGGTAGCCAGAATCAATTTTCCGGACTTTCTCAACATTTCCAAACGGTTTTTTTATTATTTTTAACTTTACTTGGACGCGTTTTAAAAGTTATATTTATCACGCGAGGAATTGAAAAAAAAGCACGAAGAAAAATTTTGCAATTGGTGACAAAAGTTCGAACGCGAGAAATATCATTCACCAAAATTAAAAATGTTAATGAAGCAGATTTGACAATGAATTCTTCTAAGATTGGCGTAAATTTTTTGTGTTCGATTTTTTAACTGACCGTTAGTTGGATTCCTAACTTTTCCAAGTATTCCAAATTTTTCACCCCCTGTATATATATATTTCATACTCGAACCTAAAAGTAAAAAATTTTTTACTTATCTATGAAACAAAATACAGTTGTTAATTGAAATTAAGATAGTTTATTACAAAAACTATGTATAATTTCTTTCAAAAATAAGTGAAATAAAAAAATCACAGTAGTTGTTCGCGCATCGCAGAGTGAAAAAAAGATTTAGCGATATGCCAAACGTTTTCACAAATGTCGTCACGATTTGCGAGTGTACATTGTGTACATACAGGAGACAATGGTCTAAATTGTATTTAAACGTCACGTTATTGGATTTGGATTTACCTTGCACGCTAATTGATTCTACATATCGGGGTTAACAGTTACGATAACCTTTTGTGAATAAAATCAATTAATGATTTAATTTATGTTCAGAAACCAACGTTGCTTTATTAATGTACGATTGCTGAAATAGTTGGCGTGTTCTCTGCGTTCGAACAATGGCGTAACTTGAAATCAACAATTGCACGATAACATTGTAAAGTTGAAATACAACCCTTATAATTGTTATTGATCCTACAGTTTCCCGGTAATTTATTTATTTCAAATTAATATTGACAATTTTCATTCGCTACCGGATATACGTATTACGACTTATATTTAGATATGTGTAGAAAATTTACAACTCTTTTTCATGTAAAGCATATGAATAATATTCTTAAGGGATAAGTTTTATGCCAATAAAAATAAGGGGAGAATAAAATTTTGATTAAAAAAAGATAAATGGAATAAAAATAAACTGGGTAGATATTAATTGAAGATTATTTGTAACAAAATACCGAATTATTGGTCAATACAAAAGCAAATTCGATTTTTAAAAATATCATGAGATAATGGCCAACGAAGCAGCATTTCGGTTTGTTTGTAACTTTAATCAAAAGTTGAAAATCACTCGAACGTGTGTTCGATTAGTTGTATCCTGATTGCTGTGGGATGATTAGATGAAACGCAAGCCGGAAAGCGTTGAAAGCTCAATGTATTTTGTTCGATTAGAATTAAAATTCGTTATTAATGTTTTATCATATATTTTTTCATGATACTTGCATATTTTATTGTTAGACGTCGCAATGACTTGATCGATGTCTAATTTGAAATTTTACCAGTATCATTAGTAACGCATCATTACCCTGAACAACCAAGGTATTCCAGGAAGAAACCACTTTAATTGTTATTAAAGGAATAACTGTAATCGAATTTAATTCACAAGGTCAATCTGAGACAATTAGCAGACAATTTTCAAATAGTCATATAAGTTTAACAAATTCAAATGAAAAAAGAAAATAAAATGTTTATTTGTAAAAGTAAAGAAGAAACATATCAATATAATTTATAACTAAAACATCTCATCAATGCAAAAAAAATTTGTTGACGATATTTTTATCAAGATTTATTCTTTTACTTCCTTACTCTTACTGTCAAAAAAATTGATTGATTATGTTTAAAGTCTTATTAACATAATAAAACAATACAAAAAAGGAAATAAGTAATTAATTTTAGACTTGAAAAATTATTTTAAAAGAGTATTTTCCTCACTCAAAAATAAAATATGTTGGTATCATTTCACTATATATTTTATTTTCTCGTGAGGAAAAATGAACTGAATTCGGAAAAAATAATATTTATGTTGGTAGTCCTGCGCGTTACCAACATAAAACTCATTTTTTCCTCGTTAAGTAATATACTATTCTTTTCCTGAATACTGAATTGCGTTGTAAAAACAAGATTCGTAAACATTAAGCGAGTTGTAAAACATTAAAATCCATTTGTGATGATGCATGTCGAGAATTATGTTGAATTAAAAAAATGTGAGAAAACTCGTTATAAACTATGGCGTCGTTATTCAAGCGCAAACTGCTTACTTTACTTTCGTATTCATGTACAAACTGCTCGCATTCATCAAGACTTTTTGCGGATTATATAATTTTTAACAACTTTTCATTCGATTATACTTAAAATTAAAATGATCTGAAAAGGTCATTTTAGTTTTCAGTTGCAATCATAATGCGTGACAAATATTCTTACCTGGATCTTGGAAATAAATAATTACATTTCGAACGTTTGTTACAATGTTGGCTGCAATGAGCAATTCGTTTGTAAAATTACGCATTTTTTACCTTGATTTATTGAAAACAGTTCTTGCCGAAGTAGTTCAAAACGCCGTAATATATTTCGATTTTATCACACTTTTGGCGGACAGTAACAATATCTCAGATTGAAATGAATGCAAATTTTATACGAATTCTTTTTCGTGTGTGTGCGTTAAAGATTAAACGCTGACCCATTTTCTTCCCAATAAAATATTTCACCAAGTATTTGAATGCTACTTTTTCCGGGCTTTGCTCGTAAATTTTCTGTAATTCAATTGTCGCCAACATTCAACTCAATTATTTCCATGATTTTATCAATTAATCACGTGGCATCATTTTTATAGCAAGTGCCACAAAATCGCAGGGTCAACTACTTGCTATAATAGTAAATTTAATAACTTTCAGTCTAATTCCCTTTGTCTCCTTAACACCAAAAGACAAATAAAAAAATCCGAACGACATTACCGAAATCATCAAAGGTTAATAATAAAAATCACCATTCTACATGGCAAAATATAATGGTAAATGCAGCAAAAACTGTCGTGTAGGGTAACATCGGGTCAGTGGTTCTCAACCAGCAACTATTACCTAAAATCTACAGGCGTCAAAATAATCTGCTGGGGTAAAATATGGGGTCGCATATCAAATTTTAGGCATTGGCTTGCGGTTGAGAACCACTGACACCCCCAATCTACCGGCTGCATTCTACTCAACGTTTATTACCAGTTGCACTCGGACTTTTAGAAAGTCATCAAATAAATACGTTAAAATGCCTTGATCCTCAATTTCAAGTAACGTTCAAGACATGTTTCTTTTTTTTCTACAGTCGCATGGTAAACAAATGGCCGTACTCACCTCAGTGTCGTTCCACCACATGTGCAGCCGGTAGTTCCTCAGCACGTTGGCGTTCTCGTTGATG